>PVHP010019946.1:0-31239 GCA_004024765.1 Zapus hudsonius
TGGTCTGCACTGGAACAACAGGAAGAATGTGGACTCTTTGAAGTAATGGGCCTGAATGCTTTGATCCCCCCTGGATTAACAAGTTGGTAGCCCACCTGGTTCTGTGGAATGGAGATTGGTTAGAAAGAGAGGGTCATTGGATTTGCAACACAGTTTTGTTTTTGAAAAATGGCCATCGGCATGTGAAGCAGGTGTGCAAGGTTGCCTGCATGGAGCCATAAGGATGAACTGTGGGTTGCAATGGAGACCCAAAGAATTCCAGGACTATGGATGGGTGCCAAGGTGAGCTGCTAGCACCGGATGAAGTTTTCCCGGACTGTGAGTAGCCGAGCTGGAGGGGCAGAATTGAATCTCCAAGAGACTTGTGTTACTGATTAGAATCATTGAACTTGGAGTTAGAGATTGATGGTGCCCTGTTTGTTTTAAATCTTGTATTGTATTGGTCAATCTGTTTTTGCTGTGCCTCATGTTTTGCATTGTGAATGTTCTGTGCCATTACACGGGTTTATTTTTGGTATTATGGCTCAGTTGAAAGCTGCGGGGACTTAAGAGTTGAGCTGAACATATTGTGTTTATATCTTGAATGATTATTAGTTTGTGGGGGCCAGGGGCGGACTGTCATGTTTTGATCCAGGTGCCCCCCACAAACAAATGAATGTGTTCTGATAGATCGATCCTCAGCTGATGGCAATTCAGGAATTAGAACCTCATTAGAGCTGTGTTGTTGGGGGTGGGCTTATAGGGGTTATAAGCCAGCTTCCTCTTGCCAGTGTTTGGCACACCTTCCTGCCGCTGTTTGCAGTGCTGTGGCAGAGGTGATGTCCAGCCCTCTGCTCATGCCATCGTTTTCCCTGCCAGAATGGAGTCTCCCCTCGAGTCTGTAAGCCTAAGAAACCCATTCCTCCATAAGCCGCTTTTGCTTGGGTTCTTTCTGCGAAGCAACTAGAAAGCTGACTGCATCAACCCTCCTCAATGGGATTGCTGGAATGCTCCATGGTATGGAGGGCTATGAGTTATGAAAGCAGCAGGGTTTTTTTTTGGGGGGGGGATGCAATGCCTCTGGATATTCCTCCCACCATGGCTCTTATAATCTTTCCACCCTGTCTTCTGCAAAGTTCCCTGAGCCATCAGGGGTGAGTTTTAAGTCTGCTTTAGTGTTGAGGTCTTAAGTCTCTGGGTTTCTGCTTTGGATTATTTTGAATATCCTTGGTGTCTGTCTCCATTACCCTTATAAAGTTTGTCTGACTTACTGTGGAAGCAGTACTCTTGTTCATCTCACCACTTGCTCTGTGATTTTACCTGGGTCCTAGCTGATGTGTTAGGGATGATTCATCTTCTGCCTGGGAGTTAGCTATCATTTCAGGTCTTGTTGGTAGATTTGGTTTGCCCACAGGTCTCACTGCCTTCTGAAAAACACAAAGAGATTCTCCAATAGACAGTGAGATCAGCATAGGTTAAATGGGACAAACATTAATTTGGTGAGATTATACTGGGAGTAGCCTCTCTTTAGGCCCATGGTTAATGGGGACTTCCCCTTGGAGTCTGGATTCTTGGTATAAATAGGAATTTGCCTTGGATCCCAGTTCCAGCTAAGGGTTCCTTGCCACTGAGTAGATCTCTTAGCCAATCAGATAATTACCTACTAGGTTAAGTGCCAATATTGCACAAGTGAGTAATTCTTGCCATGCTGGTCTCTGTCATACAGTAGTGTCCTCTGCTTTCTCCCAACATCATGGGCCAGTTTACCCTGGCAGCTCATATTACTGTGGCCAAATTTATTGTGAACTTATAACATGGACCTTTCCCTCTAATCCTATGAACTCCCATTAGTAGCTTCTTAGAGGCCCTGAATGGATCTGCTAATACTATACTTAGGTCCTAGGCTTTCACTCACACTCCCTTCTAGACATTGCTAGCTTTTACCTACTACCCCACCCCATGTCATGTGTGATGGATTTTGTTATGTCAAATTTCTTGATTGTGAGTTCCAACATATGTGTTACATGTTATATTGCTGTGTAACAAATGAATACAAAACTGAATAGCTTAAAACAGAAGCAACCATTTATTTAACTCAGAAATCTGTAATTTTGGAGGGACTCCTCTGAGAAAGTTTGTCTCCACTTCATACAGCATTACTTGGGTATTTTGATTGAAGAATCCATTCCAAAATGACTCGCTCATAATCCTAACAGGTTGACAGTGATGGCTGGCTGGATGAAGTTCAGCCAAGGATGTGGGCTTTGGCCTAAGCTCCTTACCATGTGGGTCTGTCCATAGGCTGTTTTCTAAAAGAAAGCATCTTAAGAGAACTTGGCAGAAGTCACATTACTGTTGTAATCTAGCCTTGGAAGTCACATAGAATTGTTTTCACTATAGTCACAAGCCTGCCTAGGTTCAGAAGGAGAGAACAGAGAGCCATTTCTGACCTATCTGAGAAGAGAAATATTAGTAAGACACAGTAAGAAAATCATGTGAACTCGTAGCCCTTTACCCCATGGTGCCTACCAGTAATCCCACTGAGAAGGGCCCTCAGTGGAATTGGGGACAGAGAGGAGGGAAATGGTGGTACCAACACATGACTTCATCCAAAGTTTCTACTTAATAAACTGAAAAGAAAAGAAAAGCATGTGAGGTGAAAGAATGGGCTATCTTGGAAAATACAATCTTCCATTTATTAGACTGAGCAGTAGGGTCACTACCAGTCTCTTACAACTTGTAACATTATACTACAATAAATAGCAACCAGCCTGCTTTGTTTGGTCTGTTATAGTAGTTGTCAAGGGCTACACAATGGACCAATTCTGAGTCATGATTAAAGTTCCAACATACATGGCAAAATGAGAAAAGTCTAACATAAAATTATAAATTATAAACATAAGATAGCATAATATAACAAAGCTCAACTTATTCAATTTACAGTGAGATCATATATTCCCTACTTTTCTGGTGTTAAAATGTCTTTTATTAAATGACAGTGATAGTTAGTTTTTAAATGATGCATTATCGGTCTCCTCCCTTTATTTATTTCCCTTTTTCTAATCAAGGAAACAGAAAGACCTAAAAAACTACTGTCTAGAATTTATTATAATATTCAATTTTGCTTTCTCCAATACTGTGGAGGCTTTCTTGAATTATTATTATGTGCTTTTAGAAAGTAGTTACTCTGTGGAAGTTAGAAAACTGCCATGCAGCTACCTAAATGACACCTAACTCATAGCATAGGACATTCTAACTCTCCTATGAATCTATTTATAATTCAGTGCAGCAATAGGTAAAAATGAGTTGTAGAACACAAATTCAGATCTTATGTCAAAGGAATCTTTGACATGAGATCTAAGAATCCCTTGGCAATCACTAGGTCCACATACTGAAAAACAATAGGACATTTGAGATGAAGGCTTACTAAATTCAAAGTCTGAGGAGAAAGCTGGCAGGATCAAAATGTGTGTATGGTTTGTCTACTAGAAGAGTAGGAATTGCAACAAAGCAGTAACATGAGCAAGAGAGATTAGGTTTGGGAGTCTATTTTGTAAAGGTAAACAAGCTCTACAAATCACTCCAGAAATGAGTTCTATGAATAAGGTAGTGCTTAAGTATATTCATGCAACTATTATTTACTAACTTACTATCTACAGGCTCTTTAGGTATAAGGAAGGAAAAAAATCCCTTTCTTCCCAAAGCTTGTTATTCACACAGAGAGACAAACATGCGAATGGTTAAATAGAATGAGGCTACTGGCACTATGAGTGCCTGAGAGAAAAGTCATTCTTTGTAATACTGGAGCTACAGAAGGTCATGGGATGGAGAAATACAAACTGTTCCACCAAGAATCAGAATAATAGAGGAACTAGTAAGGGCGTTAGAAAAGCAGATTGTGAGAAGGAATCATGATCAATCTGCATAAAAGTGCCAATGCAAAGATTTTACAAATACAGTGCTAGAAAATGTATCAAATGCTATAAAAAGTTTGAGAATAGTGGGGTGTGGTGGCTCATGTCTTTAATCCCAGCACTCGAGAGGCAGAGGTAGGAGAATTGCTGCTCAGAGACTACATCGTAAATTCCAGGTCATCCTGGGCAAGAGCAAAACCCTATCTTGAAAAACAAACAAACAAAAAAGTTTGGGGATAAAGATTGAGAGAAAAATAAAAAAGGAAAATCATTCATGGGGATCAGCAAAAGTGCCTCTATCTACTTGAAGGTCTCAAAAGTGAGTTTCAGGAATCCCTTCCTACTTACCAGAATCACATACCTGGAAAACACTATTGCATTCATGATCAAGGCTCAGAAAGTACAGACTTAGAATAGAAGCAACACAAATAGCACCTGGCCTCTTCCTAATTTATGCCAGTGCTTAAGTACATTGAACATCTCAAAATATGCTGTGCTCAGATAAAGGAGCAAACAGATCTCCTTCTTTATCTACTCAGAAAAATGTCCTGCAGCTAGACACACAGATCAGATAAGAGGTATTTCCCTGGTCTGCTTAAGGAAACTGAATTGGAATTGCTCATATAGTGAAAATATCTCAAAACTTAAACATTTGGGATGCACTGAAAATGGAGTTATTTCAAACCATAGTTGAGAAAATGTCGATTGCCAAAGTATTACTGGATTGCTCATTTATTTTCCTTCTCTCTTGAAATAAAAAAAAAACATGCATAGCAAGACTTGGAGGAAGTCATAAGAACAAGGAATAAATTTTTAACATTTTCTTTTCTATAAAAAATTTTTCAAGAAGTCACAAATATAAGGTTCTGAATCTTGATGAAATTGACTAGTAAAAGGACTTTCCAAATCATCTATAGATAACTAGTTATGATTTTTTTAGTTATGATGTTTAAAACCTTAGCTATATAAAACAGGTAGGAAATTACATGGTGTCCAGTTGCATATCTGTTACCAAACCTCCAGGGTAGGAAAAACTACACAGATCTGTGTTTCATTGAAAGATACAATGTGGTTCAAGACAAGCAGAGGCTTCACTCGGAGACTACATCCCATCTTGAAGGTGAATTTTAACATGGGCATATAATAGAACTGTTTAAATAAGAGGGCCCTGATTCAAATAATTTTTAGCATTGCTTGTTCCAGGATGTCATTCCATAAAATTTCTTTTTGAGAGAAGGGGATTTTTTTTTCTATAGAAATAGCCAAATGTGTCTTTTTAAATGAATTTTTCCAAATAAATGACCATTTTTTTTCTCAGTTACATAGAAGATCCTTAGATTCTCTCCATGGTATTTAAGCCTCCCTGAGTCTTCCTGTAGGAACATGTGAACCTCGAAGGGGTTGTGCTTGGAGGATCAGGGCAAGACCAGCATCTAGACACAAGCAAGCTGAACAGGGTAAAACAAAGCTGGGGCCGGGGAGGGAGGGGTGATGTTTATAAAACCTTGTATCTACTTTCTTGACTTAATTGTCATGAATAGGTTTGTCTTTTCTGACACCAGAAGAAAATATATATATTTTAGGATTATAATCTTAACTTTTCTTTTGTCCACAGTTTAAATCACAGACTTGGCACTTTTCACTTGACCTGAAAGGAAGCAGATTATAAAATTACATTTAATCAGTTTGTGGTGTGAAACACAATGAAGCCAGTTTTTAAAACAACAAACATGAATAAGTCAGTATATCCCACCTGAGCCAGACACTAATTAACCCCTAGTGGAGGTAGTCTATCAGTTTAAGTATTCCTTTTTTTTAATATATAAAGCTGTGAAGTCACATTTCCCATATTATAAATAGTATTGGGAGAGTGAGACCCTATCTCGAAAAACCAAAAAAATAAAATAAATAAATAAATAGTATTGGTCCTAGTTTGACCAACGATTATAGGAACTTTGAATAAAGTGAACTTTTTTCATCTTTACTTCTTCATTGCAAAATGGATCATTTCAGAGATTCCATCATGAGATAGCACAGTATCTTATGGTGTGAAGGTGCTTGTAGGGGCTGTCCTATAAGGGACATGAGGAGAAAGGCCATTCTTCTGAAGCAGTTAGGAGGGAGACAGTGAGAGTTGTCAGGCAACACAGAGGTAGCAACAGAGCAGGTGGAAAATGATCTAACTAGCACTTCCGGCCTTAATCCTCTCACCTCAGGACAGTGTGGTTTCACTTTCTCTTCTCTCCTCTCCCTCCAATCCATTTTGCAAAGAAAGCCAGATAATTTTCCCCTGCTTAATCCAGCTTCCCTTCTGACCTAATGGACTCAAACTCAAGATCATCCTTCTCCAGCCCCCTACATGCTGGGAGCACAAGCAGGCACCACCATGCCCACTGGACAGAAACATCCCACTTTACAGAGCACAAAGCTGAAAGCTCTGTGCTTACTTTTCAGTCTTTGCAGCCTTATTGTCTACTATGCCTTAGCACAGATTCAATGACACTCAGCTAGATGGGTACTTCCTCATTTCCACATTTGAACTTTTCATCATTATATTGTGCTTTTTTTTCTAATATGACTCCATACCATGCCCTGCCTTCATGGCAGCAATTCCTCTCTTCATGGTGCTTTCCCTTTGTATGTCTTGGCTTATGTGAATATAGATTATATATAACTTCATGTATAATAATATATATTACTTAGTCTACCTGTTCCAAGTATATAGTTTTACTCTCAAATAAATGATGGGCTCCTTAAGACAGGAAAAGTCTGAAGCCTCTATCTCCTTCAGGGTACCCAGGGATATTCTGTCATACCACCTGGTCAAGGCTAAGCATCATAATCTTTTAAAATCCATAACCCCTTTTGATAAATACGAGACCCTTTTAATATCCACAGCCCCTTTTGACAAGCATGAAAGTTTTAGGTGCTAGATAACCAAATGCAGAAGAATAGAATTAGACCCAATTTACACCCTATATTTAAAAAAACACTCAAAATTTATCACAGGGCTAAAAAAGCTAAACCTATAAAAACTCTTAGGATATAATATAATATAATTTAAAACTTGGGGCCAGGCATGGTGGCACATGCCTTTAATCCCAGAACTCAGGAGGCTGGATCACAGTAGGAGGATCGCAGTGAGTTGGAGGACAGCCTGAGATGCATAGTGAATTGAAGGTCAGACTGGGCTACAGTTTAGACGCTACCTCGGGAAAAAAAAATTGACAACCTGATTTTTGAGAATCAGCTCTAACAACCATTCAGATGAAAAATAAACTGAGATTCCTCAAAATTCAAGTGTTTTGTGCTTCAAAAGGCAAAATCAAGAAAATTGAGATAATTTATAGAATAAAAAAATTATCAGAATCATATTCCTTTTTGCTTGAGCAAGGATCTTACTAAAGTAGCCCAGGCTAACCTCAAACTCACATTCTTCCTGCCTAAAGCTTCCCAGTGTTGGGAATATAGGCAGCTGTCACCATGCTCAGTTCAGAATCATATCTCTGATAATGGATTTGTATCCACAATATATAAAGAATTCTTTAACTAAATACTAAAGGGATCATTTACTTTAAAAATTACAAAGAGGGGGTTGAAAACATGGCTCATCTGTAAGGCAGTTGCCTACAAAGTCTAACAACCCAGCTTCAACTGCCCAGTATCCACATAAAGCCAGATGCACAAAGTGGTACTTGAATCTGTAATTCCTTTGCAGTAGCTAAAGACCTTAGTGTGCCTGTTCTCGCCCTCCCTCCCTCTCTCTCTCTCTCTCTCTCTCTCTCTCTCTCTCTCTCTCTCTCTCTCTCTCTCCCTTTTTCTTTGCTTGCAAATAAATAAATGAATATTTTTTAACTACAAAGAATAGAAACAAATATTTCTCCATAAAAATATATAAATGGCCCATAAATACTTCAAAAGTTGCTTAAAATTATTTGCAATAAAGGACACACAAATCAGAACTACAGTGAGGCACCACTTTACACCCACTAAGGTGACTGAAATTTCTTAAAGACAATGATAAATGTTAACAAAGATATGGAAAAATTCACCAGGCATGGCAGTACATGCCTTTAGTCCCAACACTCCTGGAGGCTGAGGTAGGAGGATCATTATGAGTTCAAGGCCATCTTAAAAACAAACAACAAAAAAAGATATGGAGAAAATGGAATCCTCTGTTCTGTTGATGAGAATGGAAAATGGGTTAGCAGTTCCTCAAAAGGCTAGACATACAGTTATCATAGGATCCAGCAATTCTATTTAAATAAAAAATGAAAATATTCAGCCATATAAAAATGTATATATAACAGCACATAGTAAGTAGCACTATTTATAATATCCAAAGAGTAGAAACCCAAATGTCCTTTGAATGCTAAATGAATAAATTTGTATCTATATACTGAAATATTATTCATCCATAGAAAGGAATGAAATAGAAATATATGTTCTAGCTATATGCCATGTGATAGAAACCAATAACAAAAGACATGCATAGTGTTTTGTGCTTCAAAAGGCAAAAGGTTGAAAGGAGGAGGAATGGACAGTGTTTGCTAATAGGAATAGGTTTTCTTTGTGAGGTTGTAAATGTCCTGAAATTAGAAATAGTGATAAGTATACAACTTTGTGAATATGCTGAAAACACTTAATTGGATCCTTTAAAGGGTGAATTTATGAGAATTCTATCTCAACAAAGCTGTTATTTTTTTTAATCTTACGTTTTAAGATTGAGATCCTGACCCATGCATTTTTCCAGTCTCAGGATGTAATTTCTATGGTATGCTTTCCTCAAATGCAGAATTATATTGCTGAAAATCTTTTTCAGACTCTGAAATCCTGTCTCCCAGGATATGTGTTTCTAGTGGAGACTGCTGATCTAAATCAGCAGCACAACCTGGGTGTGGTGGGGTACTCCTGGAATCCAAGTACTCAAGAGGCATAGGCTGCCTAGGCTACATAGACACTATCTCAAAAAACAAAATCAAAGGCATAGTAATCATATAAAATTTAATGACTTTCCAAGTGTGGAGGTTCATTTCTATAATACCAGGTGAAATAGGAGGATTGCTAGGAATTTGAGGCCAGCTTGAGCTACAGAGTGAGCTCCAGGGTAGCCTGGGCTTGAGTGAGACTGCCTCAAAAAAATAAATAATGGCCAATGAAGTCATATCTAGGAATATCTTATGGAAAGAATTCAGTTATTTGTTATTACTAATAATTAAGAGGATTAGTGCTTATAGTAAAGTCAATGGCTACCACCCTTTATTTATCTAGAAACTTACGAGGTGCAGATATTTTTGCAAGGATGGGAGCCACAGTGTCTTCCAGTTGTTGTCTCTGCTCAAAAATCTCCTTCATGGAAGCTTCCGGATGAGTTTCCAACCACTCATTTTTTGCACGGCATGCATTGAGGACAGTGTTCTAGGGACAGGAATAGTGAATTTATATTCCATTTGTTAACTGAAAACTAAAACTGTCTGTTCTTAAACCAGTCCTATCTGGCAGAACCTTCTGTGATGCTAGGAAATTTCTAGATCTCCATCATCCAAGCCAGTGGCCTTCAGATACTCTCAGTTCTTGACTGTTAGAAATGTACCTTGTGATGAAGTGAACTTTAAACCATGTTTAATCTTAAATCATTTAAATTCAAATAGCCATATATGGTTTCAGGCTGTGGAAATGAACAACACAGAATGCTTGAACACCAGTCTACACTTTCTCCCAAGTCTTTATTCTCTTCAGCCCTCTGACAAAGAGAAGTGTTTGCAAAAGCTGGAAGACAATATGTGGATGAGAGGAGCTGCATGGCACTCAATCAAATGATATTTTTTCCCTTTCAAATGATTCTGCTGGAGGGGGAAGTCTAACACATCCAAGAAAAGCCCCATCTGACTACGCATATACAACAAACTTCTGACATGTAATTGAAGAAGCATTGTATCTCAGAGAAATTTAGTTTAATTAAAAGGTAAAATAGAAGACTGGAGAGAAGGCTCATCGGTTAACACAGCTGCCTCCAGAGTTTAAGGACAGGGGTTCAATTCTCTAGTACCATGTAAGCCAGATGCACAAAGTGGCACATGCCCCTGGGGTTCCTTTGCAGTGGCTAGAGGCCCTGGCATACCCATACTCTCTCTGTCTCTCTCTGTCTCTGTCTCTGTCTCTCTCTGTGTGTGTCTGTATCTCTCTTACAAATAAATAAATTATTTTTGAAAAAAGGTAAAAAATGTTTATTTCATTAAGATTATAATAAACATAAATTAATATATGTATGATATTCCTTTCTGTATTGTCAAATAATAAGCAGTAGATGTGGAAGAAATGGATGTGGGAAGGTGTCCATAAGATAGTAAGAAAGGGAAAACAAATTAATAATATACATAGTATGATCCCACTTTTATAAAAAAAATTCCTTATAAATCTACTTTTATATAACAAGCAATTCTATGACATCTAGATAAAAAACAAAAGGGGGACTGGAGAGATGGTTCAGTGGTTGAGACACTTGTTTGTAAAGCCTGATGGCCAGGGTTTGATTCCCAGTACCCACATAAAGCCAGATGCACAAACTGGTACATGTATCTAGAGTTTGTTTGCAGTGACAGGAGGCCCAGGTGTACCCATATTCTCTTATTCTCTCTGTCTCTGTCTCTCTCACTCATAAATAAAAAATATTTTAAAAATTAAACAGAAAGGGCCAGGCATGGTGGCAAACACCTTTAATCCCAGCATTTGGGAAGCAGAAGTAGGAGGATCACCATGAGTTTGAGGCCAGCCTGAAATTACAGAGTGAATTCCAGGTCTGCCTTGGCTAGAGTGAGACCCTACCTCAAAAAACAAAAACAAAAACAGAAAGGGTTTGAAATAGTGTTAAAACATGGTTTGATTAACATCAACAAAACTACTAAAAATGAATTTTTCTAGTATTGAGCTCTCTGGCTAATATATAATGCTTTCCTTTTTAAAAAGGGGCAAAATATGTTATTATTGCATTTGTTTAAATTTCAAAACTAATCAGAATTGCAATATGACATAAAAATCATATCATCATACACACACATACACACACACACTATATATATATATATATATATATATATATATATATATATATATATATATATATATATATATAAACTCCACAGAAAGCAAGGAAGTAATTAGCAAGATGCAACATTATATTTTTTTCTTGTGGGGGCAGGGAGAGATTGGATGCAATCAAGGGTATTTCCAATATGGTAGTAACATTAAAAATCTTACACTGGGAAATCCACCCAACATCCAACAGAGCTGATCTGAACAGCAGATCCATGGACCCAAGCAGCCTAGCCAAGTCCACAGTGCAACAAAGAGGGAACCAGCCTTACACTGAGCATAGGTGAGATGGAAGCCATCCCAAAAGGTAACAGGGCTGTCTTACACTGGGGTAATACCTACCCCAAAGCCAGGTACACAGGCTTTCGCTGAAAGTGCTAATTGCACCTTCCATGTCAGGTCAGGTTATGTATTAGAGTTGATTGATATACTTTTAGTCAGTTTTGCCATTCTTAAATAAGCTGGGTTCTAAGAGTGAAGTTGTTGCTTTTGATATCTCTTGATTTATAGGGCATTTAAATCTTTTTCTTCTATCTTTCTTAGAGGCAGGGTCTCAGTCCCAGGCCAACCTGGAACCCATTGTAGACCGGGAATTTCATCCTCCCAGTCATAGGATTAAGGGTTAACACACACCCTTAGGAATTTTGGCTTTGTTAGATTACCTGTCGAATCCCGACTCTTGCATAAATACTCTGCCTGCCTTGTTTATATGTATATATTGCCCAGTTAAATATTAGAACTGTATTTTGCTCCACTTGCCTAGAAGGCAACTACAACACCTTGGGTCACTTCTGTTGTCACTCTGGGAGTAATATAAAAGACACACCTCCTACCTTGAAAAAAAAAAAAGACACACCTGACATCTTAGGCTCCCTCCCTGATGATATAGAACTTCTGATATACACATCTAAGAATACAGCAGATCATTAGAAAAACCCAAGCACTGAATTAACTCAAGATGCAAAAAAAACTCTACATTATAATACAAGAAACAACAAAAATCAAGACAATGTAATTCCATCAAAAATTATAAATCCATTAGAAATGACCTCCAATGAGACTGACTTAGATGCCTGACAAAGTATTCAAAAGAATGTTAACTATGTTTAAAGAAATCAAAGCAATTAAAGAAGAAAACATACTTCTGAAGGAGAACACAGGAAACCAACTTACCAAAATAAGGAGCTTGATACAAGATATAAGTAAGGAAATAGAAATACTGAAGAAATAACAATCTGAAATACTAGAAACAAAAAATACAGTAAGTCAAATATAAAACTCAGTAGAAAGTCTCACCAATAGAATGGATGAAGGAGAGGACAGAATATCTAAACTGGAAGACAAGGTGGCAGATCTAGAACAGTCCAACAAAGAGAAAGACACTAATAGGAAGGTATGAATGGGAATTTCAAGACATTCAGAACACTATAAAGAGATCAAACAAGAATTCTGAGTATAATAGAAGGAGAATTTCACTCTCAGGGCATGGTAGCTATTTTCAACAAAATCATAGAAGAGAATTTTACCCAAATAGGAAAAGTGATGCCAATGCAGATACAGGAAGCATTTAGAACACCAAAGAGACAAAATCAGGAAAGAACAACCTCTCCTCAAGATCTTAAATTAAAATACTAAACACACAGATCAAAGAATATATATTGAAAGCAGTAAGAGAGAAGCATCAAGTAACATATAAAGGCAAACCCATCAGGATAACAGCAGATTACTCAACACAAACCTTAACCACCAGAAGGGCATGGAGTGATGTATTCCAAGTTCTAAAAGCTAAAAACTGTCAACAAGATTAATATATCTGGCAAAGCTATCCTTCACAACTGAAGGAGAAATAAGGGCTTTCTACAACAACAAAAAAAATAGCTAAAAGAATATATAGCTACAAAGCCAGCTCTTCAGAAAATCCTTTGGCTTTGCTTTTCTTGTTGTATGCTTATCTGTTCCACAATGTATATATACCTAAAACATGTTGTACCAGATAAATATGGGCACATTTAAAATTTTATTTGATAATCTCATACATGTATATAATGAATTTTGATCCTATTCACCCCTACTCCCGTCCCCTTCCCACTCCTGCTAAACCCTGTCCTCGTCCCAACTGTCCTCCTTCTACTTTCACGGCTTGTTTTCATGTGTGTATGACTCTTTCTGGAGCATGGGCAACATGCCAGTGTTACATCACTGAAGAAATGTCTCTTTGTCCCCCAGGAACTGATAAACTGTCTCATGAGTGGCTCCCTAACACCTTAAGGACTGTAAAGGGGCCCAATCTTGTATGAGTCTTGTGAAGGTAACCACAGCTACTGTGGTTAAGTGCAATGACTAGGTCATGTCTCTAAGACAGTATTCCACAACATTCCACATCTCCCCTTCCTCTGGTTCTCACATTCTGAGCTGCCATTTTTTGGTCAAACCAGTGAGTCCAAGATTGTCCTATCTCTGCTACCCACAGGATTTGGGTTACAGGCATGTGTGGCATGTCCTGCTTTTTACATGGGTGATGAGAAATTGAATTTAGGACTCACCAGGCTCTCTCAGGCCTTCATGCTTTCTGGGCAAGCACTCTTACCCACTGAACCATATCTCTAGTCCCTAAGCTTTGCATTTTTAAATGGTGTCCTTAATCATCACAGGTAGCCTGAAATGATCCAGTTTGATTTTTCTGTTTGATTTTGTTTTATAGCTTTATAAAAATATATGTATATTTGTTTCCATAGATTACTGCTGCATGAAGCCTCAATCACAGATTATTTTTTATGACAACAGGCAGTGGTTAATGTGGATATATATAGCTGGAAAATTGTCACGAACTGTGTATTCAGTCTTAAACACAACATTTAAACCAGCTCCTTCAAGGTTCAGGGAACCTCACAGAAGAGGAGGGGAGGGGGGCAAAAAGAATGTAAGAGCAGGAGGATGAAGGGCTGTGAAACACTGCCGTCTGGATTTGGCAAGTCTGAGCCTATCAATGCTTCACTATTGATGGGGAAAGGATACATAAGGCATCGAGCTCCCAGAGTACCCAATGGCAGCTAATGGCTACTGTGAGAGGGATGTCAGGTTCATCAATGGTATAGCCACTGGTAAATTGCCCATTCCACAGTAAATAACCTTTCACCCATAATCATGCAAGCAACCCTAATTTAGCTCAATGGGTTTTAAAAAAGCATGTAAGTAAGATGGTGATTAATAGGGAAGAAGAAGGGTGTTGATGGCAAGGTGAGGAGATAAGAGAGGGTAATTGGGAGAAATAAGATGAAAATACATTATATACATATGTAAGAGTGTTTAAATGGCAAAATATAAATGAAAAAGTTGAAAGCCCATGTCATCTTTGATTTTTTAACTCAACATCATATTTCTTTTTTATCGATAATTAGATACACTTAATACGGGAATAATGTGTTGATGTGTCATGGTTTGATACAGGTGTCCCCCACAAACAATTGAATGTGTTCTGCTAGATCGATCCTCAGCTGATGGCAGTTTGGGTTTTACAACCTCAATGAAGCTGTGTTGTTGGGGGCAGGCTTATGGGGTTATAAGCCAGCTCCTCCTTGCCAGTATTTGGCACACCTTCCTGCCGCTGTTTGCAGTGCTGTGGCAGAGGTGATGTCCAGCCCTCTGCTCATGCCATCATTTTCCCTGCCAGAAAGGAGTCTCCCCTTGAGTCCGTAAGCCAAATAAACCCATTCCTCCACAAGCCGCTTTTGCTTGGGTTCTTTCTGCCCAGCAACTAGAAAGCTGACTGCAACATGATGTCTCCAGTTCCCCTATTTCCCTCTTCCCTGTCCCCAGTTAGTTGGATATCCTCCTCCGTGGGCAGTCTGGATCAGTCCATGGGGTAGGGGGTTGTGAATAGCTTAGGAGTCAACCCGGTTCCACCCCCCTTTGCATATTGTTACTGAGGTGGGCAATCAACATCATATTTCTAACATTTACTCATGCTATCAAGTGTAATATTTAGTACATCTGTTTCACTTGCTTTTGACTAGTCTATCCCTAATCAGTAACTTATGAGAGAAAGGAGGGAGGGACAGAAAGAGAGGAGAAGAGAATGTAGAGAAGGAAGAAGGGAAGGAGACAAAGAGCAATAAGGACTACTGCCTACCTCTAAAACATGAGTGTGGAAATTAAAATGTAAGACAAAATTCTCGAGACTCTTAAAACAAGCAATAGTCACAGTACAGTACCTTGTCTTCCTTAAGGAACTTGCCCAGTCCCTTTTCTGTGTCCGTAACAGCCAGAGAGAATTTTGTAATGCATTTTTTCAGAGACATCCTAGCATCTGGAAGAACAGGACAATACAGACACAGTAAGACAATGTCACAAGAGGCTCTTCCACAGGCATTCACTGACGTCTGCAGAGATGGCTGGGAGGATCCACAGCTCACACCCCTAGTTCCTTCAGCACCAGCAGAAGGTGTCCAGCGAGCATCACCTGCTTTCTCTCCACAGCACACTTTCTTACCAGGGAGTCTCTTAATCTTGAGCATCTGTTAGTTAGTTGGCTTTTACTGTAACAAAATATCTTAAATGATCGATTTATAAAGAAAAGTTTATTTTGGCTCAAGTTTCATTGGGTTTAAGTCCCTGGACAGTTGGCTCTGTTGTTTTGGGACTATGATAAAAACATCACATGTAACAGAGTACACAATAGCAAAGCCATTCACCTAGTAGCTCAGAACAAAAGAGCAGAACAGGAAGCAGCTGCAGTCCCATTAATCCCCCTTTAAGGGTGCATCTCCAGTGACCAGAAGAACTCCCACTAGGCCCATCCTATTCAAGTGTCCAACAATTCCCAATTGTGCCAAACTAGGACCAAGCCTTTGAACTCAGGGCCCTGTAAAGGTCACATTACAGCTCCTTTTACAATCTAGACCGGCTGAAGAATCCCCACATCACCAAGACCCATTTCCCTTTTGCCTAAGAGTTCTTACCTCAATTTATCTCTTTCTCTTCACATTTTATTATAAGCAGCATGACAAAAAATATCAACTTATACCTTCAATATTTTGCTTGGAAATCTCTTCATCCAAGCATCCAAGCTCATCCACATGTCTGCTTTCCACATACTATCAGGGCCCAGTTCAGTTAAACTTTATGATGTAATATAACAGGACTGTATTGCCCACCATTGCCAAGAACATGTCTTTCTGAGCCCTCAACACTGCCTTTATTTCCCACAGGTCCGACAACAGGTTGTTCAAAGCTATCCAGGCTTTTTCTTTTTTCATATATATTTATTTATTTATTTGCAAGCAGTGAGAGACAGAGATAGAGAATGGGCACACCAGAGCCTTCAGCCACTGCAAATGAACTCCAGGTGCATGTGCCACTTTTTGCATCTGGCTTTACGTGGAAACTGGGGAATTGAACTCAGGTCCTTAGCTTTTGCAGGCAAGCGCCTAAACCACTGAACTATCTCTCCAGCCCTAATCTGGACTTTTTCTATTGTGCACTTTGAATCTGTTCCAGCCATCCACCCATTACCCAATTCCAAATCCACTTCCACATTTCTGTGGATTTGTTATAGCAACAACTCATTTCCAGGTACCAAAATCAGTACAAGTTTTGTATGTCCGCTGTAATAAATTATCATAAAGTTGGTGGGTTTAACAATAGCCATATATTTCTTTATAGTTTTGGAGCCAGTAGTCCAGCTCAGTTTCACTGGAAATATTAGGAAATATTAGGAGGGTGTTGTGGTCAGCTTCCTAGTTGCTGCACAGAAAGAACCCAAACAAAAGCGGCTTGTGGAGGAATGGGTTTATTTGGCTTACAGACACGAGGGGAGACTCCATCCTGGCAGGGAAAATGATGGCATGAGCAGAGGGCTGGACATCACCTCTGCCACAGCACTGCAAACAGCGGCAGGAAGGTGTGCCAAATACTGGCAAGGGGAAGCTGGTTTATAACCCCCATAAGCCCGCCCCCAACAACACAGCTCCAGCGAGGTTGTAATTCCTGAACTGTCATCAGCTGAGGCTCGATCACTGAGAACACATTCATTTGTTTGTGGGGGACACCTGGATCAAACCATGACAGAGGGCTAATTACTTCTGGAAGCTCTGAAGGCAAATATGTTCCTCGACTTTATCATCTTGTAATATCACCTGTGTTTCTTGACTGCTTCCTATACTTTCAAAGCATGTCATCCCAATCTCCACTTGATCAACACATCACCTTATCCTCTGCTGTACTGAACATCCTCCACCTTCTGCTATTAGAACACCTGTAATTGCATTTCAGCCCCACCTGGTTAACCAAGGTTAATCTCCCCATTTCAAGATCCTTCATTTAGTTTTATATCTTTTTTATTTAATATTTAGTCCCTTTTGTCATATACTATTCAAAGGTTTAATTGATTTAGATATCTTTATGGCCATTATACAGCCAACCACAGTTGATGTACACAAGTTCAAGAAACTTCAAACAAAAGACTTGATGAAGTCACTCTAATACATACTCCAAGTCATCTGCCTGCCTGTAAAGTGAACATAATAAAAGTATGTTCATAGTCAAATTCAGTCCCATATCTGGAATAATATTAATGATCATGGACCAGTCAAGCAGTCTTCTTCACTGCTTCAAATCTACCATATTGTAAACAGAATTAACTTATTCAACTGGAATCAAATGTTTAAGTTTTGGCTCCATTAGTTAGGTGACCTGGAATGTGTAGTGAATCCAGAATTTCAATGCAGCATGTACATCAGGGGAGAAATAAGTTGAACAGGAGGACTAGAGGAATTGTCCTGAAGGCAATTGCATAACAAATACACTGTTTTTATTTTAGGTGACTCAATAAAGAAAGGAGCTTATTACAAGCATGATCTTAACACCCACAAGTTAACCATTCGTACCATTCACAGTTCCCTCATTTATAAAATGGAAATGTTATGCTATAGTCCTCAAAGAGTAATTGTAAGAATTATACCATGTTAATATACCATATATTATACATTAAATGGCATATACTAAATAGTATATATGTATCATGCATAGTATGTACCATAAATTATAGTACATAATACAAGCCATATTTAAATATAATGTAACATATGATAAATGCAGGCAAATACCTCAGCATAGTGCCAGTACACAGTAAAATATTCAATGTATTTATGATTTTTATTTTAATTAATTAATTAATTAATTAATTGAGAGAGGTAGAAAGAGAATAGGTATACCAGGGCCTCTGGCCACTGCAAACAAATTCCAAATGCATGTGCCACTTTGTGTGTCTGGCTTTACATGGGTACTGGAATAATCAACCCAGACCAACAGGATTTAACAGCTGAGCCATCTACCCAGCCCCACCAGGTCTCTTGCTGCTACAAATAAATGCCCATCCAGCTTTACATGGGTAATGGGAGAATTGAACCCAGACCAGCAAGAACCTTTAAACACTGAACAATCTCCCCAGCCTCAGAGATAAAAGCAAATTTTTGTCATAGATGTTTTAATACTGCATATCTCTCATTGAATTTATTAACTAGCCAAATATCAGTAAATTAATCATTTAAAAGAAATTAAAGTACCTAATTCCACTAATAAGACCTGAGATGATGGCTGACTCCCAGGCACGAGATGAACCACCCTAACACACCATCTAAGGCCCAGGTGAAAGCATAGAGGAAGTGGCGAGATAAACAAGAGTGCTGCTTCCACAGCAAGTCAGACAACCTATGCAAAGGAAATGGAGATAAACACTGAGGATACTCAAAACAGTCCAAAGCAGAAGCCCAGAGATCCTTAAGAACTTAACAATTGAGCAGACTTAAAACTCTCCCACCATGGCTCAGGGAATTTGAGGAAAAGGGGGTAGAGAGATGTAAGAGTCATGATGGAGGAAATACCTAGAGGCATTGCACCCCCCAAAAAAAGAACTACTGCTTACATAATTCATAGCTCTCCATCCCATGGAGTAATCCCACTGAGGAGGCCCCCTCAGTGGATTGGAGGCAGGGAGGAGGGAAATGACGGTACCAACACAAGACTTGTTCATACAGTTTCTATTTATTAACAGTAAATAAATTGATTAATTAATAAAAAGAAATTAAAGTACTTCAAAACATTCTAGTTTAAAAGCCACCAAATGTATCTCTTAGAAACCTAGGGTGGTAGGCTAGGTGACAGCATTTCCTTCTAGTGCATTTCTTTATGATGTCACCAAACTTATTTGTGAGTCACTGACTCATGATGTCAGAATGATCACCACTGTGTATTTTGCTGGGTGAAATTGCCAGACTGGCAAGATTAACTGAAAGGCCTTGAATGAAACACCATATTAACTAATACTCAGAACATTTTTTTCTGGCCAATTTTTAAAACTCAAGATTTTTTTCCAGTTACAACAGAAATATGTCTCATCAAGGACTAATCGTGATCCCTGTGTTATTTATCTGCTTCTTTGGGGAGAGCTTCTGCATTTGTGATGGAACAATCTGGGCAAAGGTTGGATGGGAGATTTTTCCAGAAGAAGTACACTATCTGAAAGTTAAGCTCCCTCCATCATACTGTCTACCTTATCCTCTGGACAGACTCTTCTGCAGCTTTGCTAACATGGATATATTTCAGAGTTCTCTACACCTTGCTTATATTTTAGTGCAAACTCTCTTTTTAATTCTGTTTATTTTATCTGTGCATTACCTATGGGTGAAATGGAAGAAACACCAAAAAAAGGTGAATTTTGTGACCCAATAGTAAGAGTTATAGAATCTCAGTTTATAGCCCAGACTCTCTGCTTCTTGGAAGGCTGCCCTTCTTTGCAAGCTTCTTCTTCCCCATTCGCCCCCATTCCAGCATGGTGTGGTATGTACAGCAGGTCCTCAACAAATGTGTGTTGAATCCAAAGGTTTATTGTCAATAATTAGATACATTGCATGAGCAAATCTTGTGGTGGTACCCTCATTTCCCGCCTCCCTATCCCCAACCCACTGGGGTGCCTCCTCAGTGGGGTCTGGGGTTATGAATTGCACAAGAGGTAGACAGTTTTTTTTTCTCCTTTGTGTGTTGTTGCTGAGGGGGACAATGACTCTGGATATTCTCCCCCACCATGGCTCTTACAATCTTTCTGCCCTCTCTTCCTCTCAGTTCCCAACAGAGAGACAAACACCTCATATTCTCCCTCATATGCGATTCCTAACCAGGTTAAGCTTAAAGACTAAGCAAACCTGACAGGTGAATTGAGAGACTATCAAAGGAGATGAAAGGAATTGGGGGGTGTGGAAAGGGAGGGTGGGGGAATTTATATAAAGGTTCTTAATCCAAAGGTTCTTTTTATTTCAAGTTACAAATCACACCAAAAGAACAGTGAGACATAGTATGTAGAATATAAGAAATGAAGTTATTTGTCTGTGCCCTGAAGGAAATCATCTGCCTCATAAAATAATATCAATCAAGAGATCCCTTAGAGACCTTCTGGATCTATGGAAGAAAGCTAATTACAAAGTTGACATAAACTCTTTTTAAAAATTTTATTGGCAATTTCCATAAATATTAACATTTTAGCATGATCATATTCACCTCCCACCACCCTCTCTTTTTCCCCTCCCAAGTCTTCCCTCCACTGAATCCCTTCTCTCCCCCCTCCTCCTCCTCTTCCCCCTCCTTTTCCCTCTTCTTCCTCCTCTTCTTTCTCCCTCTTCTTCCTTCTCTTCATCTTCCTCCTCCTCCTTCTTCTTTCAATTTCTATGTATATATATTTTACATAGCCTGAACTCTTTTAAAGGACTGCCAACTTATTTCTAACATTAAAATAACTTTCTGGAAATAGAGCTCTTAATTTCCTACTTTGCCAATAGATGGCACCATAATTTGAGGCAATCTTTAAAGCTCTTGACCAAATAGAAAAACCTCCTGGATTTTGGGAGCTCAAGATTCCCCAGAGTCCCCTGTGGGATTCTACAGCCCTGTAATTCCTGACTGTCTCTTGTGTATGCCACAGCAGAAAGAAATCCAACTTGGGTTGGTAGGAAGGGTTGTTGGGATAATATCTGTAGAGTTACCTCCACTATCTCAACATCAGTAGGAGGAAAATTTGTCACAGTCTTAAAGGAAACATGAAACCAGATTTTGAAAGGAAATATTTCCGACCAGCTCTAATGTGAGATGATGTGGACCTGTGGCTGTCAATGGACTCTTTTATATTCAATAAATAAATACTGAATGGTTTGCAAAAAAAAAACTCTTTGACCTTGAGAATGATTTAGACTATAAATATTTCCTTATTTTTTAAAAATATTTTCTTTATTCATTTTCAAGCAGAGAGAGAGAGAGAGAGAGAGAGAGAGAAGAGACCAGGGCCACCACCTTGTGGGTCTGGCCTATGTGGGTCCTGGGGAATTGAACCCGGGGCCTTAGGCACTGGAGGCGAGTGCCTTAACCGCTGAGCCATCTCTCCAGCCCTCCTTATTTTTTTAAATGTATCTGGGCCTTAGAATGCGACTCAGTGGTAGAACACTAGCTTGGTGTGCTCAAGGCTCCAGGTTCAACCCCCAACACTACAAAAACAAGTAAACAGTTATATAAATTATATATGCATATATACATACATATATGGTGATCTTGTTTTGCCAATGCCCAAATAATTTCTCTTGGTAGAGTATTTCAACATTAAACACTAATTAAATGAATTTTAATAGTGACAGTGATTAATCTTATGTTGCACAGCAAAAAAAGAGTATTTCTTCTGTACTTGGTCCTATAGTACTCTTTCTTTTGCATAAATAATTGGTGTATATGCATTTTGGGTTTATTTATTAAAAATATAAATTCAATTTAAGCAAGATAAAAATCTCTATCATTTGTTTTTCTCCTATCAGCTGAAACAACAAGCCTCTTTAGGTAAATGTGATAATGATCTAGAATGCCCACCCGTCTATGACATTGACCAAGTCCTCTGCAGACTGCTGACCACCACAGCAATGATGACCAAGTTCCTGAAGCAAGTGTCCCAACATTCACCCTCCAAGAAAGTCAAGCACAGCAAACTAAAGAGGAAGAAAAGTAAAGGAGAAGAGATGCCAAAGGATGCTAAGCCTCTGCAGAAGCAAATGTAGAGTGGCCAAATATGAAGATCACAAACAAAATCTACTGCCATGGTTTGTCTGAGGATAGCAAGCTTTCTTCAGGAAACCATTGTAAAAAAAAATTGCCACAATTTTAAATGAATTTTTTCAGAGAAGCCTGGATTTTCAACTGAAAAACAATCCATCCTTACTAAAGTGGATCTCAGTATAAAATGAAAACACCTTATCCTGGCATTTAAAGGTAAATCAGACAGTAACTATAGCAGAAGCTTTTGCGGGTACTGACTACATGACAGGCATTGTGCTTTACATGTCATTTAATTCTCACATTCTCAAGATGAACTATTACTGACCCGCCTTTCAGAAAACCCAGGTATAGAGAATTTAAGTGCCCTGCCCAAGCTCATATAGGCTTCAAGACGAAACACCAGTATTTACACTCAAGCAATTTCAAAAGGCCTATACTCTAGCCTTTGGAAATCATGACTCACTGTTCAGAAAAACAATCTTGTCACTATCCCCCAACATGTCACTTATATTCCCAAATCTAAGACTGTGTGCATGCCCTTTCTCCCATTCATGCTACAAGGCCCAGCTCAACCCCAGCATACTGACTTCATGTTCTCTGACTACCTCCACAGTATGAACTACATTCTCTGCCAATTTTTACTCTGAATACTGGTCTTTCTGATAATACTATGTAATTGTTGAAATATTTATAGATGATTGGCCCTCCTAACAAATGTCCAGAAGGCAGGAACAATCAACTGTACCTATAATACTACATATTTAATAGAAGGCATTCTAACTGAATGTTTAAAGTATGATACAGATAACCATGCAAAATGAATGCTTTATAGTTTATAATCACTGGTTTTTATAAAAGTTGTTTTACA
Source organism: Zapus hudsonius (assembly GCA_004024765.1). Classification (NCBI taxonomy): domain Eukaryota; kingdom Metazoa; phylum Chordata; class Mammalia; order Rodentia; family Dipodidae; genus Zapus; species Zapus hudsonius. Next base: position 22,936 of record PVHP010019946.1, read on the forward strand.
GCAATCTTCCTGAACTCTATTCAAGCTATGTTCTACAGAGATATGGGAATGATGCAACCAAAATATTGTAAAATTGAAAACACACATAGTTTTTTGAAGTTTGTATTGAAATATAATAGATTTATAAAAAGTGAAAAATTACAAGTGTATATAGCTCGATGAATTGTCATGAATAGAAGCTCATGTATGCAGCAACAAAACTAAAACTGAAAGTTCTCAGAAGTCCTCCCATGCCATAAGGGTAATTATTATTGTATTTACTAACACCATGTTTACTTTGTCAAAGAAAATTATTTTAATTGCTATTACTGCTTTTCCATCTTGGAAATCAGATATATTACTAGACTATGCCATTTTTCAAACATTTAAGAAATAGTCTACTTGGATCTCTCAGAAAGCAGCCTTGAAAATATATGTTTGTTATATGGTTTAATTGTTAGAAGTTGTAAAATAAGCTTTCTTTTTTAATTTTTTTCTATTTATTTGAGAGAAAGGAGAAAATGGGCATGCCAGGGCTTCCTGCTTCTGCAAATGAACTCCAGACACATGCACACCACTTTGTGCATCTGGCTTTATGTACATACTAGAGAGTTGAACCTGGGCCACCACGCTTTGCAAACAAGTGCTTTTAACTGCTGAGACATCTCCCTGGCCCAGTAAGCTTTCAATATATATGGTTCTTATTAAGTACGAGGCTTTAGTCAATAGCAAAGTGGAGAAAAAGGAGAATTAAGATAGTATTCATATATTGCTGCCAGTAGAAAATAAAATTCCTAGTAGGAAGGTCAAAATATTAATCATCTCTTTCCATTGCCTCAATTAGTTTAACACCAGGTTAGCTAGCTCCTTACCTGCCCAATCCAGAAATTCAACACACTCAGTCTGGGAATACCGAGCAGCAACATCCCGAGCTTTTTCTTGCCTGAAGTTCAAAGCTTCTATGTCAGCATCCAATTCCACTAGTGCCTTCAAAGTTTCCAGACGACCCCAGGCAGCAGCACAGTGTAAGAGTGTATATCCTAAGAAATAGAATGAAGATGGTGAGGTCAAATAGATTATGGACATTTTCCATCCTAGCTGGCTTCACATGATAGTTTGACTTTATGAAGGTACAAAGGTCATGATACTTGGAACTTTATGTTCAGGTTTTCTCCAAAGCTAGGAATATGTGGTCCAATACTCTCTAATGATACTAAGCAGCAACAATAAGGCACAGCTCCCACTCAGACATGAAATCACAATTGAGATTCTCCAATGTACAGTGTAGTTAAGTTATGAGTAGGTTGAATACATTAAATGCGTTTTTCACTTATGTTTATTGGGTCATGGCTTCATCAAGTCAAGATGCATCTGTACATTTTAGACTATTTATTAAATTATGCCCACCATCAAGTCTTAAATAATCAATGTAGGTAAGCACAGTAGATCCTAGTATTATAACATATAATAAATTTATTTAATTTTTATGGTTGTCAGAATTATTATAATCCTCATCTTACAGATAAGGAAATTAAAGTCCAGAGATGTAGAGAAACCTACTCAAGGAACACAGCCAATAGATGGGACACAGGACACCAACACAAGGCAACCTGAAGCCTGAGCTCCATAACACCTGCTAAGAAAGATGACAACCACCCCAGAGTCATCTACTTTGGAACAACTGAGCCTATGGTTTTAAGGAATTTCCATCAAACTGTAATTACCTTAGCATTACTATTAATACCATCATCCAAATTACTACAACTGCATATGCTTTGGTTTTGAAGTAAATCCTTTGAATTAAAGCTAAAATTATGATTTACCAAATTAGAATAATTTCTAAGACTTACTAAGGTGAGTTCTGACAATGGTAAAGGTGAAAAATACAGAATGCATCTTCAAAATTTTTTTAAGACTGATTTTTAAAAATTCAAAGGTAATTGTTTTAATTTGCTTTGAGAGCCTGCAGTTAAATTGGGGTGCCAGGGCTATGGGTATAGCTCAATAGTATAAAAATATTTGCCTAGCATGTACAAGGCCCTGTGTTGTACATGCTGTAAAAAAAAAAAAAAAAGAACTTTTCTCACCTAAATTGGGGTTCTAGCACCTCAGTCACGATCAACCCTAGCTAGGAGAAATGACATTAAGGCATTCACGGTGTGCGTCTCACATGACTCTTACCAGGCAGACCGCATTATGCCTTGGCCAATGCATAACCAGAAAGTCCCCTACACAGGAAACTTTTGTTTACTGGTAGGTGAACTCGTCTAACCCATGTCCAGCTTATGCCTGCCTGGCCATCCCTTGCACTAGTAGCTCAACCTGCATTCTCCCAGCATCCCAGAAAAACCTGGCTTTGTGTAGTACCTGGTTTGTCAAATGGAAGGTGCATATGCAAAACACTGCCACATTAGGGGAAATATAAGATTTTCACTTTCAGATTCTGGATAAAGAAGATGTCATAAGTTAGAAGGACAGTCTTCTGTTCCCAAGTCATGCAAGACAGAAATAAAAAGTTGGGCAACAAGGATGGAACTGGAGATGATTATGTTAAGTGAAATAAACCAAACAGTGAGAAACAAGTAGTATTATATGATCTCACTTATATGGGGAATCTAAAACTATTGATTCGTAGAATGGTGGTTATCAAAGTCTGGGGAGGAGAGATAAAGTGAGGTTGATTAATGGGTACTAAATTATAGTTAAAGCAGAAGTAAGTAGTTCTGGTATATTAGGTATATCTCACTTATATACAATTTTATGTTTTCATGTACCAATTAAATGTAAGTTTAAAGCTGGTTTGGTGGCACATGCCTTTAATCCCAGCACTTGGGAGGCAGAGGTAGAAGAATCACCATGAGTTCAAGGCCACCCTGAGACTACATAGTGAATTCCAAATTAGTATGGACTAGAACAAAACCCTACCTTAAAAAACCAAAATAAATAAATAAATAAAAGTTTAATTTTAAAGTTTTTAAATCTTTTTTTATATATGGGAGAGTTTAAAATTTTCAACATATCATTACAGGTTACAAAATGCATCAGCAAAGATATGAAGGCAGGAACAGGTCACATCCAGTGCAACAGTGACAAAGCAGAGAGAAAATACCACCCCCCCCTTTTTTTTTTTTTTTTAGTTTTTCGAAGTAGGGTCTCGCTCTAGTCCAGGCTGACCTGGAATTCACTATGTAGTCTCAGGGTGGCCTTGAACTCACGGTAATCCGGTAATCCTCCTACCTCTGCCTCCCCAGTGCTGGGATTAAAGGCGTGCGCTACCACGCCCAGCTCATAATATCCCTTTTTGTTTGTTTCGCATTATTTTGCAGCAAATTCTCACTTTAGCCCTGTGACCTGCAACCCACTTCTGTAGATTAGGCTCTAAAGTCTCCTGTGATACTAACTAGATTACCAAATTAGTTTAGGGGCTGGAGAGATGCTCAATGGTTAAGGTTCTTGCCTGCAAAGCCTAACTATGCAAGTTTGATACCTTATTACCCACGTAAAGCCAGATGCACAGTGGCCCGTGCATCTGGAGTTCATTTGCAGACTGGAGGCCCTGGCGTGCCTATTCTCTCTCTTTCTCTCTCTGCTTGCAAATCAATAAAAATATTTTTAAAAATTAATTTAAAGGAAACATCTTCCTGGCCCTGGGGTGTAACTCAATTAGCTTATTGCCATACCTTACAACTTATTAGCATGTGTGAGGCTTTAAGTTTGATCCACAAAAAATGAAAGAAATTTAAATTTTATGATATTTAATATCACTGAAACTTAAATTTATTTTAAGTCTTCTTTGGTATAAGGTAATAATTTTTTATATTTTATAATAATTCTATTTATTATATGTTTATTGTGTTATATTCACCTATTGTTAATGGTATATAGAAAGCTACTGATTTAGATAGAATATTGGTTTTATGTTCATATTCTTGGTAAACTCTATTAGGGCTAATAGTAAATTCCTTTGAATTTAAATCCATGTGCCCTTGAGTAATGGCAGTTTTGTTTCATCTGTGTTAATCTTTATGTCTAGTACCATGTTGAACATAATAAACCCAGGCCTTTAACTTAAGAAGTTTTCTAACTTCTTATGTTAAATGCTTTGGTTACTGATTTAAATGTTTCTTATTTTTTATAAATACATTAAATCAGAATTAAATTTTAGATACATTTCATAGGTCCTGATACATAATGATCTGTCATGTAAACATTCCTTAATTATATCTCCTGAGATCAACAGATGCTTTGCAGTAAGTTTTTAGTTTTAAAATTATAGAAGGTTTTCAGTTATTTTGTTACTATTTTCTAGTTTTATTTTATTGTGGCCAGAGGCTAAAGATCACATGATACAGACTATTTGATATTTATTGACTTCCTTTATGGCTCAAATTTGATCTGTTTTTTTATAAAAATATTCCATTTGGGTGTGAGAAGAATGAATATTCCTTATTTGTTGGAGATGTTTGCTTGATTTTCTGCCATGACCATGTATTTTATTGGCCATCTGATAAAATTACTGAATTAAAAAAGACCTAATTAGGTAATGATGGCTCAAAATAGGTCCTCAAAGGAAAGCAGTAACAGTAATATCGCTGAGAAGTTGGCATGTACTGATTCACTATGTGCCAAGCACTGTGATGTTTCTAATTCCCATCTTAGTCTTCAGAACATCCTAGAAGGAAAATATAATTACTATTCTCATGTTGCAGATGAAGAAACAAAAAGATTAGATAACTTGTCAGGTCACGCAGATATAATCAAAGTCTGTGTTCTTAAATACTATACTATATAATCTCAACAGTCATGTACTGACATGTATTCACCATGCATACATTCATATTTATGAAATATGTAAAGTATAAAGCAGGCACATCAAATTTATCCAACCACAAAACAGTACAAAATAACTCTAGGTAGCCTTAAGTAATACTGATAAGAAAGATAAGAAAATACCTCTGGCAGTTTTTTCATTTAGATTCACACCATATTTAGCCAAAGCTCTAATGACATCACTTTGCCCAGCCATGCAAGCTGCATACAACAAATTTCTCCCAACAATGTCTTCTTCCAAGAGTAGCTGCATAGCATGTTCATGATGTGGATTTTCAGGATCCTCAAAAATCTTCTGCAAACCTTCTACATCCCCTGTGAGAGCAGGTTGTAAGAGGGGGTTCTCGATGCTGGTTTCCTCTGCCTCTTGGGATCCTTCTTCTTCCTCCTCTACTTCTTCTTCTTGCTGTGAGAGCAGCAGTGACTTTGAACTGCCGGACTCTTGGATTTCTTCTGCCTCCATTAACTCCAAAAATGCCTAACATAAAATCAAAAAGAAAACAGGTAATAGAAATGATTCAAACATATCGTTATTTATTTAAATTTGATCAGTCCATTGACAATATAGATGGAAAACAATACTTCAGGTGAAAATAATCATAATTACAAAATAAGATACTTCGGCCATTCAATCAATAAAATGTATTATGCATCTACTGTGAGAAAATGTACTAGGTGCATACTAAAATACTAAGTGTGTGATAGAAACAGCCAATTCAATAGGAACAAAAGAGATCAAAGTAAGTAAAACTCATAAGGAAAGGCCATAAAACAACTACCAGCATAAAAGGATGTCTCTTGAGAAGAAATGAGAGATATAGTTGGATTTATGAAGAGTTTAAAAACAAGACACTAACATTTAAACAGAATCTATCCATTTAGTAATGCTTATTGAAATCTTACTAATATACCAAATGCTTTATATATGTGTATGTGATTTATAGACATCACAATCACAAGTTTATTTTCTTTCAGTTTTTGAGACAGGGTCTTGATATATAACCCTGGCTGGTCTGAAACTTTATATATACTAGGCTGGCCTCGGATTTGCAGCAGTTCCTTCTGCCTCTGCCTCCACCTCCCAATGCTGTGATTTCAAGTGTGAGCCACCATGTCCATTATAACTAATTACAAAGTTATCTCCTGCCTTCAACGATGTACTATTTCATAGGAGAAAATATAGCATGCATAAAGAATGTAATAAAAGTGACAAGTGCTATGAGAGTTTAGAAGGGACAAATTTAGTTGCAGTAAAATTTATCACAGAAGTCTTCACAGTACTCACTGTGACACAGACATAACATATATTCAAGTGGGAATGATTCAGAGAACACCAGGGTCCCTTCATATACACAATGATGTTATGACACCACTGTCCACTCACAAAACAGCAGAAAATCTCAAAACGAAAACCATTCCCAGGAACAGGTTACACACAGTATGGTCCAGTCATACAAATGGCAGAGAGGCAGCTGGATGTAATACATTACAGAGGTATACCATGTGGCTCTGCCCCAGCTCCCAGTGCCCTACCCTGCCTCCTGGTATTTACACCTTTGTGTGATTGTTTCCCCTTCAGTGTGAACTGCACATCATGACTTGCTGCCAATGAAGACAACACAAATACAGTAATGATATGATGCTTCCATAATTTAGTTAACAGACTGTGGCTTTTATCTTGCTTATATTCGCTTCCTGGATCATCTTGCATGATGGAGAGAGCCATCTCTCAAGAAACTGAGAGCAACCTCTGGCAATAGCAAGAGGCAAGAGCCTCAGTTCAGTAGCCTATGATGAATTTAATTCTGCCAACAGCCACTGAATGTGCTTGAAAGATCTGTCTCAGGTGAACCTTGAGGTGACTATAGCCTCCTGGGAGATCACGAAGTAAACTGTGAGATAATTTATGTAATCTATTTTTAACCTACATAGTTTGTTACATGGCAATAAATAAGACATGAAACAGTATGAATGACTCTCAGCAATATCATGTTGAAAAAACCCAATCCAAAATAGCATACATGTTAAGCAATACCTTTGTTAAGCTAGAAACAATTCAAGTTAAATAGGCTTTTTTAGGATTAAAAGTAGATACAATAAAATTATTTTTAAAAAGAGGAGGAGGCAAGTGTGTTGACCCATGCCTGTAATCCCAGCACTCAGGAGGCATGAGTCAAGGTCACATTGGGCTATACAAGATTCATCTTAAGAAGAAAAAGAAAAAAGTGAAGGGAAAGAAAGGAGGAAAGGAAGGGAGGGATGGAAGGAGAAAGGGAGGAAGAAAGTGAGGAACTGAATAAGAAAAGTCAGATTGAACATAAGATGCAGGATAATGTTTACCAAGGTGGGAGAGAGAAGAAGGAAAGGGATTTGGGCCAAAAAAGAATGAGCAAGACTTTGTTACTGATTTATTTTTTCTTTAAGTAGAGAGATACAGGAGAGAGAGAGAGAGAGAGAGAGAGAGAGAGAGAGAGAAAGAGAGAGAAAGAGAAAGAGCCACCACCTTGAGGGTCTGCCTTATGTGGTTATGTGGGTAATGGGGAATTGAACTTGGGGCCTGTTGTGGTCAGACTTCTAGTTGCTGCGCAGAAAGAACCCAAACAAAAGTGGCTTGTAGAGGAATGGGTTTATTTGGCTTACGGACTCGAGGGGAAACCATCCTGGCAGGGAAAACGATGGCATGAGCAGAGGGCTGGACATCACCTCTGCCACAGCACTGCAAACAGCGGCAGGAAGGTGTGCCAAACACTGGCAAGGGGAAGCTGGTTTATAACCCCATAAGCCCACCCCCAACAACACAGCCTCATCAAGGTTGTAAAACCCAAACTGACATCAGCTGAGGATCGATCTATCAGAACACATTCATTTGTTTGTGGGGGACACCTGGATCAAACCATGACAGTCCGCCCCTGGCCCCCACAAACTAATAATCATACATGATGTAAACACAATATGTTCAGCTCAACTCTTAAGTCCCCGCAGCTTTCAACTGAGCCATAATACCAAAAATAAACCCGTAATGGCACAGAACATTCACAATGCAAAACATGAGGCACAGCAAAAACAGATTGACCAATACAATACAAGATTTAAAACAAACAGGGCACCATCAATCTCTAACTCCAAGTTCAATGATTCTAATCAGTAACACAAGTCTCTTGGAGATTCAATTCTGCCCCTCCAGCTCGGCTACTCACAGTCCGGGAAAACTTCATCCGGTGCTGGCAGCTCGCCTTGGCACCCATCCATAGTCCTGGAATTCTTTGGGTCTCCATTGCAACCCACAGTTCATCCTTATGGCTCCATCGGGCTCCATGCAGGCAACCTAGCACACCTGCTTCACACACCGATGGCCATTTTTCAAAAACAAAACTGTGTTGCAAATCCAATGACCCTCTCTTTCTAACCAATCTCCATTCCACAGAACCAGGTGGGCTACCAACTTGTTAATCCAGGGGGGATCAAAGCATTCAGGCCCCTTACTTCAAAGAGTCC
>PVHP010019947.1:0-31266 GCA_004024765.1 Zapus hudsonius
TTTTTTTCTTTTTCCTTCCTTCTACTAACTTGTTGGCTCTTGTCTCCATTCTCCACAGCCTTCCCATATAGTTTATGACAATGATTATTTTCTCACAACAATCATTATATATTATGGTAAATAAGACCTTTTAATGATTAACATAAAACTTAACTTTTCATCTTGGCTGCCATAAAGTTTAAGGTATATTTTTGGATTAACTGTAACAAGTCTCTTGAGTCATATGACTGCTCTAAGTGGAGTATAATTAAAATGTTTCAATTAAACAATGGCCCCCAGGGCTGAAGAGACGGCTTAACAGGTAAAGGAGCTTGCTTGCTAAGCTTGACAGTCGGTTCAATTCCCCAGTACCCACATAAAGGCAGACGAACAAAGTGCTACATGTATCTGGAGTTCATTTGCAGTGGAGAGGCCCTGGCACACCAATCTCATTCTCTCTCTCTCTCTCTGTCTCTCTCTCTTTCTCTCTCTGCTCTCAAATAAATATTAAAGAATGTCTCTCTTATTAAATGGGAAAATCCTAGGAGAAATGTTCAAATGAATTTTATAAATACCACTCATTCTCTTATTTGCCATATTAAATTTGAATAAAATGATTTTTTGTAGTAAGAAGTGAAATTTTATTCAAAACACAAAACACATCATCGGGGAATAATGCCAATATAAAGAATGCCCAAACAATAGTATGCATGCTACAAAGCAACTGATAAATGATAGCATCTGAAACACATGAGAAGATATAGTACATTTCTTTTTTACAAACTTATTTATTGTTAATAATAATACATTGAATGATCAAGTCTTGTGATGATAGTCCCATATCCCTCCTCCCTGTCCCCAATCCGCTGAGGGCCCTCCTCAGTGGGATTGCTGGACCAGTCCATAAAATACAGGGTTATGAATTCTACACAAAGCAGCCAGTTCTTTTTTCTTTGTGTGTTGTTGCTGAGGGAGGCATTGTCTCTGGATGTTCTCCCTCACCATGGCTCTTACAATCTTTCTGCCCCCGCTTCTGAAAAGTTCCTTGAGTCATGGTGGGTGAGTTTTAATTAAAGATCTTATGAGTCTCTGGATTTCTGCTTTGAACTGTGTTGGGTATCCTCGGTGTCTGTCTTCATTGTCCTTTCCCAGGTTGCCTGACTTGCTGTGGAGGTAGGAGGTCTCGTGCTCTTCTTGCCACTTCCTCAAAGGTTTTGGTTGGGCCCAATATGATAAATTAGGTGTGGTTCATCTCCAGTCTGGGTGTCAACCATCCTCCCATGTCCTGTTGGTGGAATTGGGTTGTCCACGGTTCTCTCACTACCTTCTGAAAAATACAAACAGAATATAGCCAATGGAGAGTGTGATCAGTATAGGTTAAATGAGACAAACATTGTTGTCTTAGCAAGATTCTTATGAGTTTACCCTTTCTGTAGATCTCTAGTTAGTGGGAATTTCCCCTTGGGGCTTGGGTTCTTGGTTTCCATAAGAGTTTGCCTTGGATCCCAGTTCCATTTAAGGGTTCCTTGGTAATGAGCTTATCTATTAGTCAATCAGCAAGCTGTTGATTACCCTCCTAGGTTTAGCACCACTATTGCACAGATGAACACTTCTTGACTTGCTGGTCTCTGCCATATAGCAGTGTGTTCAGCATTCTTGTAACATCGGACTGTGTTGTATATCAGTGACCTCTGCTTCCTCTGGGTATCATTGACCAATTTCCCCTGGCAGCTCATGTAACCTTCCAGTGCTACACAGATGACCTTCTGGGAGCTGGTTACCATTCTGGATCCAGCAGGGACTCAGTGTTGTGTAGCAACAGTCTGTGGCATCTTCAGTAATAGGGTAAAAATCATTTTTGAGAAACCAAGTACTATGATCTTAATGCTGTGCCATGTATGGAAGCCTTATCTGCTCCATGCATAGGTGTCTGGAGATGAGCGCAGTAATGGGCAAAGAGAGACCCAGGGGAAAAGGCATGGCAAATAATCCCGATTTATTGTATAAACATCGTGGGTTAAATAGAAATTGAGGAGGAGGGAGGGAAAGAAATGGACAATGAGGATTGGCAGAAATCAGCAACCTGTGAATACCTGCTTTGCATGTAGACATGAGCTTGGGCACGTATCAGATGGTGGGGGCAGAGGAACTGCTACCTTCCAGGCACAGCTGGGGTGCGAACCTGGGTCCATGTGACTTGCTTTGGGAGTTGGGAGTCTCAGAGTTGAGGGCGGAGATAGGAAAACACCTACCAGGTTAGCCGGGGTTTCTGACCTCATTCTCCAACACCCTCTTAACCCTTTGTGCTCCATGCCCTCATCAAGCAATACCCACAGGGGGTAATCCAAGCCACAAGGACTAGCATTCACAAGGGAGACCTTTCCTAACAGAAAAGAAACCCGAGAGATCCTCCAGGCCTCCTCCTGCCTTGTTATGGTAATGACAGAACAGTTTGAAAACAGTCCTTCACCAGGACCCCGCCACACTCACACCCCTAATCTCAGACATCCAGCCTTCAGACTGTGAGAAATAAAATTCTGTCACTGAAAAGCCACCCAGTGTGTGCCTGTGTGCTCTAGCAGCTGGACATGACCAAGATGAGTATATTAAATACATCTGATACAAATGCAAAGTTCTGACACTTCCAGTCAAATAATCCACAAGCAAATATGGGAAGGGAAGGAATAGTGCGGTGATTGTCACCAAAACTTGACGGAAACAGAGCTGGGCTGGGGCTTAGTGGTCAAGTGCTTGCTTAGCATGCAGGAGGCCCTGATTTCAAACCCTAGCACCACAAGAAAAGAAAACAAATTATGGAAATAAATCAGAAATGTGAAATCAGTTAGTTCAAGTCTTTACATACACATCTTTTGGGCACTTGGTTTAGAAAGCATTCCTCAGCATCTTTTTTAATGGGTCCCATCCTGTGAGTGCATAAGAAGCATAGCACTGTCATTTTGGACAAAGAGGAGTTTCTAATGCTTTAGATGATTCCATAGCCATGTCCTCACCCTCAGGAAAGAAGGCAGGGTGTGTCTCTGAATGACTGTGAGACCAAGGCCCCTTCCTGCATTGGACTGACCATATGCAAACTCTCATTGTGTTATAGAAATTTAGGAGAATTATTCTTTTTTTTTTTTCTGAGGTAGGGTCTCACTCTAGTCCAGGCTGCCCTGGAATTCACTATGTAGTCTCAGGGTGGCCTCGAACTCACGGCAATTATCCTACCTCTGCCTCCCAAGTGCTGGGACTAACGGTGTGTGCCATCACACCCGGCCAAGAATTATTATTTAACAGCAGTAAGCATTGGGTGATGAACACAGAAATCTTACAAAACTGGTAAGATATAAACTGAATTTTCTTCTGGTGAAGTAGAGTGCACCCTTGAGATAAAATTGTAACATATCCTGGCTGGTGAGTAATTTTATGAAGTGCCTGTGGCAACTGCTTAGAAGAGACTGAATGGAAAATTTCTCTTGCTTCAACCATTGAGAGTGCTGTCTTTTCATGTTAGCCCTCCAAAATCGATCCTAAACCTCCACATTCTGGACATCTCAAAATATTATGGTGACCAATTACAGCATCACCATCCCACCATACATTACCATTTTTCAAGTCATCATTTTTCCTGTTTTTTTCTTTGACGATATGGAGAATTATTTCCTTGCCACAAATCCCTGGACAGGAAGGCAGAGCCAGTTTCTAAAGGAAAGAAGAGAACCCGATGTTCTAAGAGGAAAGTCCCCCATGGAACTCTCCATTTTGGAACATAGCTAAGGATAGGGTGTGCCACGGTTCAGTGAGTTGGGATAGAAGGAAGACAGAAAGACGCAGAAAACTGTTCATGGGATATGGTAAGAGAAAGAAGCCCCTCACTTCAAAATATGGCTAAGAGTCTAAAATTTTAACACAACTGAGAAAATTGAAATTACCTACAGAGGCCATGCTTGTTATCCTAAAGACATCTCAAACAAGGGTGTTAAAAGCCAACCTAAACTTGCTTAGGACATTGAGTTTAACTGTATTCACAGTCCTCTCTTGTCCTTAAATTTGAACAAGGCACCTGATAAAACCACCTAATAATTTCATTTAAAAAGAAAATTGTTTAAGAAAAATGAGTTGGAGTCAGGCATGACTGTACATACCTTTAATCCCATTGGAAGGCTGAGGTAGGAGGATCACTGTGAGTTTGAGGCCGGTCTGAGTTAGGAGTAAAATCTAGACCATTGAGGCCCTACCTTAAAAAAGCAAACAAACAAAAGAAAGTGACTAGCTTATATATTTTTACTTTCTTAATTTTAAAATTTTTTATTCATTAATTATTATCACCAATTTTTTTGAGGCAAGGTCTGTCATAGCTTCTTTCTTGTTGCTGGCACAAAGCACCCGAACAAAAGCAGGGGACTGGAGGAAAGTTTTGATTTCAGCTGCTCTGCCCTCCAAGGAAGGGATATTTGTTTCTAGCTCCCCTGAGCCTCCTTAAATCCTGCCCCCTACTAAGAGTTCTGCCTTCCTGTAAACAATTTCAGAGACCCATCCCAAATTACTAACAAGTCAAATTGACAACAAAATTTAACCATCACAGTAAGTTTGAGATTGAAATTCCAAGCCTGAAGGTGAAAGATAAAGTTTGTTTGCGAAAATGAAATATAATCAGAATGTCCAGTCTTAACTTTTTTTTTTTTGAAAATGTCTTATTTATTTGCAAGCAGAGAAAGAAGAGAAACAGAGAGAATGGGTGTGCCAGGGCCTCCATCCACTGAAAACAGACTCCAGATGTATATGTCACTTAGTGCATCTGGCTTTACAAGGGTACTGGGGAATCAAATTTGGGTCATTAGGTTCTGCAGGCAAGTGCCTTAACTGCTGAGCCATCTTTCCAGCCCCATTTTCTTAGTTTTAAACAGAGGTTTAATCTGTAAAGAGTGAATCTGATCTACAACAAAAGTATCATTCAAAGAATGAGAGGGGTTTGGGAGATGAATCAGTGGTTAATGGTACTTAATTGCTTGCAAAGCCTGCCTGCCTGGGATCCATTCTCCAGTACACACACAAAGCCAAGTGTGCAAAGTGATGCATGTGTCTGGAGTTCATTTGCAATAGCAAGAGGTCCTGGTGTGGCTATTTTCTTCCTCTCTCCAGTACAAAAACAAAACACACACACACACACACACACACACACACACAAGAAAAAAACAGCCCAAAAACTAAAAGTATCACAGAAAGCAGAGAAGATTCCAGTGTTGTCCCTTCCTTTCAGAATATTGCGAACAGTGCTCATCTGTGGCAGTTTTTGAGTCTTTGCAATGGTGCTGGGATGGACTCCCTCACATCCCTGGGTTTCTTTTTATGGAAAATGGTCTTAAAATCAAGTGCTCCCAAAGGGAAAGGCTGCCAAGCCATCTGGGCTTTTCTGGAGATCAGAGCAGTTTACCATAGCCCATGAAAGGCAGGGCAGGCAGATGTGCCCTACATAAAGACCAATAGCTGTTTTGCAAGGCAAAAAAAAAAAGACATTACAAAGGACATTAAAGCAATTTTAAATGCTCTGCCTAAAGGAAAACAGATTGGGTCTCTGTGCATTGAACTTCCATCGCCTGGAAAGCCACAAAATGCCCTTGGATGTTGCAATGTCCTGCTGAAGCCCTACATTGTTCTTGCCAGTTCCTCAGCTGCAGGTTTGCTCAGAGCCTTCCACATGCACTTCCTGTGGACGCTGTGTATAGCTCTTCCAAATGCATATTGGGAGGTAGAGTAGTTCTCATGAGTTAGCAAGCATCAGGGAAACCCAGAAGGTCTCTGGTGGAGCCCAAGATTTTACAACAGGTTCCCAGGTGATGCAGGCCCAAGGAGCACCTGAAGAGTACTGACCTGGGTATTATATACTCAAGATAAGAGTTGAAATATATTTTCAGGGATTCTTTGTATCTTTCAACTTCCCCTAAAAAACAACAACAACAACAAACCTGCTAATCATTTCATTAGAGTGTATTGTTGCTGTGGTTGAACCTCCATTGGTACTTTCAGAGTTATATTAAAAATTACTAATCACGTGTCATATTTTAACAGTAAAGAAATGCTAATTCACAATTTTCATTGTTTCTGATTTTGTCTTGATTCACTAAGGGGAACATCAATCTTCATACAGAGTATGGGTTGGGTTTTTGCTTCAAAGGTGTGTCCAGCTGTTTGATTTGTTTCTTGTTTAAATTTTATAGTTTTAGTTTTTTCATTTTTTAGTATATAATTAAATTCAGTTATAGGTTTAATTATGACATTTTCATAGATGCATATAATGTCCTTTGGTCATATTCACCTCCTCTATAACTCCCCTAGACTGTTTCTCTCCCTCTTTCTTATCCCCTTACATATCAAAACCTCCTTTTTACTTTCATGATCTCTGAATTTCACTATAGAAAGCATGATACCTTTCTGCACACCTTTTAGCTGAAATCAGATCCACTCCATACACACCTTTGGGCTGGATTCCAGGATCTGCCCCCAGTGACATCTCCAACCAGGAGCCTGGAGACCCAAGTTACGAGCTTAATAAAACACCTGAGTCTATGGGGGACACACATAACATCCAAACAACCACAGGGAGCATCATCGTGGTGGATGAAGCTGGCTCACTCCATCAGCTCTAGCAGAGAAAGAAAAACCAACAGCCAGCAAGCTCCAACAGCTAGAACTCAAACTGGCTCTCCACACTCTTAGTAGGTCTGGACTGAAGATCCACCCCTCCCAAACCCCAATGACATGCTCCCTATAACAGGGATCCAAGCAGGAAGTTTAATCTTAATTTAAAAAAAATGTTCACATCCATAGGGTCATACTTTCAACCCCCCACAGCTGTTCAATAAAATTCACAGGAAATTTTTTGATAATTTTTTCACTAATATTTACCAAGGATGATGGTCTTCAGTTTTGTTTGTGCTCTTGCCCAGATTTGACAGAGTAATATTGAATTTGTAGAATGACATTAGAAGCATTCTTACCCTTTCTACTTTGAGGAACACTGATGTTATTTACTCCTTAAAGATCTGGTAAAATTAACAATGACTATCATTTTCTAACCTTTTCTTTGTTGGGAGATTTTTTTTTTTACTGAGTCAATTTCAATTTTTTGTTGTTGATCTTTTTAGCCTTTTTATATTCTCTTTGCTCAAATTTGGTAGGTCTTATCTGTCTAAATGGTTATATATTTTATTGGATTGTTTAATTTATTGAAGTCTATAAGTTTGCAAGATAATTTCTAGGGATGCTCTGTATTTCATTAGCATGTGTTGTAATATTTCCTTTCTGTGTCTACTATTGGATGTTCTGTGTTTTGCTTAGTTTGGATAGGGGTTTGTAAATCTTATTTTTTAAAGGACCAACTCTGCCTCATTAATCATCTATATTGTCTTCTTTAGAACATATTTTCATTAATTTTAGTTCTGATCTTGATTATTTCTGTTCTTCTAGTGGTTATGGGTTTGGATATTGTTACAGTCATCTCCTTTTTGCTGGGACCAACATCCAATCAGACACAGTTTGTAGGATGAAGGGGTTTATTTCAGGCTTACAGACCCAGGAGCTGGCTCCCTTTCATAGATATAAGCAGAGAGAAAACCACCAAACAGCCATCAAACACCAGAAGCAGCAAACACAAACCACCAGAACTCAAACTGCTCTCCACACCCCTTGTAGGGCTGGACAGGAGATCTGCCACCAAACATACCTTAGGGCTGGATCTGCTGCCAGTGACATGCCCTCTGTAGTAGGGATCTGCCTGCTAGGAGCTGAAGTATGAAGTTTTTTTAAAATGACTGAATCTAGCTCTAGGGTTGCCAGCATGTATGGGGCCTGTGCACCTCCGACTGGTGAGGGAGACCAGTGAGTTCCACACTTCCAGCTGGGCTGGATAGACAGGGAAAAATTTTTTATCCCACCAGTACTCATTGGTAGCCATTGCAAAGTCTTAATATATCCAAAACATCTCCGGTCTCCACTGCAAACCATGGTCCCTCCTTACGGCGCCTTCATAGGCCCTGTTTCATATGCTACATCTCAGCAGTGGCTTCTGATTCAACTTCAGGCAATGGCTTCACTGGTCTCTATTCAGGGACATCCCCCTACTTCACACGCCACATCTCAGCAGTGACTTCTGGAAAGGTGTGCACTTTATGACCTGATTTCCTGCATTTTTCAGGTTTCCAAAACCAATAGTAGGTGTACAGTGACACAGCTAATTTGTTAATTCAGGGAGGAAATAAATCTTGATCCTGAAGAGCAAGATTCTTCCTTTAAGTCATCTCCTTTCAAAAGAATTTTTACTCCTCTTGAATTTTTCATGGGTAGACAACACCCTCCAGCATCTTTTCCATTGTTTTAATGTGAGGAATTTGGCCCAACCTTAATGGCAGTAATGTGTTTAACAATAGCAGCTTTAGCAACCTAAACTAGTCTCTGCATCAGTAATGTTAACCCTGCTTGAATTTTTCCTATGGTAAATCATTCTCTTTTAGTTCTATACCTTCTGTAAAGCACACCAATCCATTATTTTCAAATAATCCTTGATCCAACTTCCTGGGCATGGGCAGCAGAACACAGCCAGCCTTTATGCCAGTAGCTCAATTCCAACAGAGTTCTCTTCTGTATCTCCTTCCCCTTTGAAAGCTCATTAGCAAAGCCTCCAAATACAATTCTCTCTGCATTTAGCATTTTCAAACTCTCACCCAAGCAGTCCATAAAAATCAGGACCTCACACGTGCTAGGCAAAGTGTTCTCCCATTGAGCTATACTCCCAGGCCATTTTAATTTTGTTTTTAGTTATTGAAAATATTTTTTCCAGAAAAGGCTACAGCATTTGATGATTCTAGCAGCAATATATGATAATTGTAATTTCCCCTTGTGCTTGCTAGTCTTGATGCTGTATGTTTATTTTATGATGGTGACTGAAGTGGTATTGCACTGTAGCATTCTTTGATCTTGCTTTTCCTGAAAGCTGACAATGTCAGCTGTTTATCTTCTCAGCAATTTTTCTGTCTTTGGAGAAATAATATTTAAATCATTTGTACATTTGAAAATTGAGTTACTTATATCTTTATTGTTGCTTATAATATTTTTTTCATAAATGTTTCTTGTGTTGCTTCAAGCCTGTGATTATTACAGAGTTCTGGAAAAGTAGATTTATTTATTTATTATAATTTTTACCAGTATTTGTTACTTTTATTTAGGATTTGATCTTTAGAGCTCCTCTACCATTACAGAAATACTTTTCAGGCCATTTTTTTAAACTTTAATTTTTAAAATGTTTTTTGAACTGTAGAATTATGGTTTTGTCCTAAAAGTAAGTTATAGCCTCAATTTACTTTTAGCTAAATCACTATTCAGTGTGCATCTCATTTGAATAAGGGAAATGACAACATCATTCACTGCAAATATAACCATCTCAACATACAGTGGAACTATTGATGAAGAGACGCTTAAACAGAAATTTTGTTTCTGTGTCGATATTAGAACCTGTTTATTACAATAATACCTACATAAGTAAAGATCAGTCCTATTTTATACTTATTTTATATGAAAAAGCACTTGTTGGTTCTTGTAAGAATAAGCCAAAACCCAAATGTCTCGGTTTTCACTGGCAGAAAGTAAAGGGAATATAAAAACTTAATTGGAGTTGTAATTCTTCAATAAAGTTACAAGTTTCAATGACAACTAGCTACTCTGTGCTTTGACATAAAAAGATGTGACTTTAAAAATTGGCCTTAATTGAAAGTTCATTGAAAAATCATCAATTAAACTATTAGTTTCAAACAGGCATGTTTTGCTTATAGAATTTTAGGCATTAAAAAATAACACCAGAAATCAACTTCCTATTGGGAAAAGTGACTTCTTTCTGTTCTTTTAGGTTTTTTTTTTTTTGGGGGGGGGGTTCTGTCCTACCAATTAAATGAACATAGACCATAGGCAGATTAATATGAAAAAAATATTAAATTACACATGCACATGGCACTGAGTCTTAATGAAAATAATATATTACTTTCTCTTGTAAGAGGCTTGAGCCATTCTCCCTCCTAAAGTTTAAAAGCAAAGAGCACATTGTTTTTTTATTTTAAAAACTCAGATAAAATTTGAGAAAACCTAACTTCATTTGCTTTTAGTTCTTTGCTTTCATCTCTGGGTTTAGAAGTTTCCTAACTAAACACTGAAGTAATAAGCCTTTGCTTGTTTCACCATCAACACCTCTGCTGCATGGGCATCTTGGTAATGATTCAGTTGTTTTTCTTAGAGATTTGTAGCAAGTCCATTCCTAGCTCACACTGGTTAAGGCCACCAGTTCCATCACCTGGGCTGCACAAGTTGCCAAGGGCAACCTTTCATGTCAGAAGGCCAAAAATCACCATTAAGTTTCTAGAGTCTTCGGCTGGAAGCCCGACCATGGAGGTCCCCACAGGCCAGATTTGCCATTTGACAACTTGAGAGTCCAGTCAGAAAGAAGAAGGGTCTGGAATCCTTGAAGGAATCCTCTCCCCTTCACCCTGTAAGCACATGTGCAAGGCACCGTGATGGAGACCTACCTGTGTGCATACTGTTCTGACTTTGGTCTTTTGTAGATGGCGACCACTACTGGGGAGACTGGAACCTTATCGAAGTGCTGAGAAGGCGTGTTGCTTAAGTGCTCAGCACTAAGAGAGAGACATCTCATCACAACTGCCAAGGCTCAGGGAACACTGCAGAAGAGGTTGTGGAAAGAAGGGAAGAGCCAGAGGATGGGGAGGAATGCTTTGAAATGCTGTCTTCCGAACATGACTTGGCTATTGTATTCATGACCTCACAGCAGCTGACATGACCTGCACAATACTGAACCTATCAAAATGTCATCATCAATAATGGAGGAGAGGTGGCAAAAAAAAAAAAAACCCAATACATCAAAATAGAAGAGGAAAGGGTTGGAAAGAAGAGGTTCAGTAGGAGGGGTGTTGGGGACAGGGGGCCAAAGAAAGTAATGGGAGGGGACTATCATCAAGTACATCCTGTAACATTGTCAATCAAAAAGAAAAAAGGGTGGTCAGAAATAAGGCATTTATTTATTTTCAATATGATCATACACAGAAGATAGCAGGTCTAGTGAGCTGCTGATAAAATTATCTGTGAGCGCTGGGGAGATGATTTAGATCTTAAAGGTGCTGGCTTATAAAGCCTGCTGGCTTTTATTACCTGGTACCCATGTAAAAAGCCACATGCACAAAGTGGTGCATTCCAGGCACACACACACACACACACACACACACACACACACACACACACACTTGTGCAGTCTCTCAAACAAACAAACAAACAAATATATATTTAAATGCTGGGCATGGTGACATACACCTTTAATCCATTACCTGGGTGGTTTGATAGGAAGATTGCCTTGAGTTCAAGGCTCCCTGGGCTGCAGAGTGAGTTCCAGGCCAGCCTAGGCTAGAGTGAGACCCTGCCTCGAACCACCCTCTCCCCACCAACAAAGACAATTATCTTCCAGGTCTAGCAACACCTCCAGGATGGCTTAGGGGAAGAGCTAGGGTAGGGGGCAGGAAGAACATGGAGCCAAAGAACCTGAGTCTTAGTCATTATCTCAAATATGCTGGTGCCAAGAAATTGCTGTGGATTGAGGGGCAATTTGGTGACTGCTCCCTCTCTGTTCTGAGAGAGAAAGTGAGCATGAGATCAAGAGAGAGAGAGAGAGAGAGAGAGAGAGAGAGAGAGACAGAGAGAGACAGAGACAGAGATAGACAGAGAGAGACAGAGGGAGAGAGACACAGAGAGAGAACAGAAGAGGAGCAAAATGAAGTTAATTAGGGCAACGACTGGGTCGTCCTTCAGGCTCAGGGACATGACAGGAGGCCTCCAGGTGCTGCAGGACAGTGCACAAGATGGTGGCTGGCACTCTGCTGATTATGGTGTCTTGAAAGAATCTTCTATCTTGGAGTCTTCAGACTGAAGGAGAGAGATTAGGAACTTTTAGGGATCACAACCACTTCTTACTGGTTTTATGTTCCTTAAGAGTCCAGCAGCATGCGTGCCCTCCAGGAAACTCACTGCTAAAGAATTTGTTCACAAGGAGGGGGAACCTTCCAGGTTCAAAGGCTCCAGGCAGGGTTTAGAAGTGTCCTCCTACCTGGTCCTCTGAGAGCCCTTTAATATTTCTATGAATTCTCCAGTTCTGGGAGATGGAGGGACAAGGTCTGCTTTCTATGTACATCATGTGTGTGTGCATGTTGGCCCGTGGGTGGGTGCACATGCATGTGGAGGTGAGAGATTGACATTGAATGTCTTACACGATCATTCTCTGTCTGATTTACTGAATCGGGATCTCTTACTGGAACCCAGCGCTCACTGATTTGGCTACTTTAGCCAGACTGGATTCACCTCCTGATCCCTGGAAGGACGGTCGGGCCACCATGCTGGTCAGCATTTTCTTGGTGCTGGGGACTGAAAGTAAGGAACTCACCTGTGCATGTCAAGCACTTTAATTCTTTGTGTCATCTGCCCAGCCCTAGTCCAGCAAGATGTGACATGTATAAATGTGGTAAAACAAAACAAAAACCCCAACATGGTAAGATATTGAAATTTAAAACAAAGCAAGCAAGCAAGCAAACAAACAAAAACCATGATCAGTGCAAGCCAATAAGGAAGATGCATGCAGATACCTCCCACCTAACTTTGGGTTGTTTAACTGGGTTTGGCACTTAACTCAGTATCAAAAACTTGCAGAATCTAGTGACATTTCCATTATCCCAATGTTAATCGAAGCCACAAAGGAAACATTTGCCACTCCAAAGAAAACACAAGGTTTTGTTTTTCTACAAAATTTTTTAGGAAGATCAATTAATTTTTAAAACCCATAATTTTAAGAAATAATTAATGAAACTTATTGTAAAAATACAATATTTCCAAGATCAACAGAGAGTAAATTTTTGTCTGACTATCATCTTGTGTTTATTTTATATTTCAAAAAAAGGCCCCCATTTTGGAAAACAATAGAGGTTTAAATTCCCACCCCCACGGAATGGTTTGATGGCTTAGTTATGCACCCAAGATGCCACCTAGTGGCAGTTCATCCACATTTCAGCCTGATGCCCTGGCCTAAGCCGAATCATTAGCGCATGACTAAACATGACTCCTCCGAGTTTAATGACTCAAATTACATTAAGCAACTTTTGAGGTAATTATACATTCAGAGGATCTGCTAAAGATAGTACGAGTATGGTTAGCTAATATGTTACTATATTACCTCAAACCCAGGAAATTACCATTGATACACCATGTGTCTAAAGTTCTGTCATTTGGTACAGATACACTGAAATAATCCACCATCTCAAATGTTCCTCTACCTACCTGACCACTTGTTTTTCACTTCTGTAATTCCATTATTACAAGAAAGTGCAAACTGAAATGATATAGTACGTGACCGAGTTTTGCTTTGTCCCATTCCTGAGGAATGATGGACGTTGTTAATAGTTTCTTCCTTCCATCAATCCTTCTGTCCTTCCTTCCATCATTCCTACCTTCCTTCCTTCTTTCTGTTCTTTGCTTTCTTTCACTCCCTCCCTCTTTCTCTTCCCTTTTCTTTCCCTCCCTCCCACTTTTCCTTCCTTCCTTCCTTCCTTCCTTCCTCCCTCCCTCCCTCCCTCCCTCCCTTCCTTCCTTCCTTCCTTCCTTCCTTCCTTCCTTCCTTCCTTCCTTCCTTCCTTCCTTCCTTCCTTCCTTCCTTCCTTCCTTCCTTCCTTCCTTCCTTCCTTCCTTCCTTCCTTCCTTCCTTCCTTCCTTCCTTCCTTCCTTCCTTCCTTCCTTTCCCTGCACTAATTCCAACAAAATACCACTTTGTCTTCCAAAGCAGGCTGTGCAGGAGGACATCAAAACTAGTCTAGGAGGTTCTAAACATAAAGGTGAGCCTACAAACACACACCACCACCACGTATTTGGGGAAGTCCACAACGCATATAAATGGCAGAATGCAGACTTACAATTAACGGATTATTTCCAGTTGCAGTCATCGTCTTGCAAATAAAACAATTTTGTTCTTTATAGTTAAATACAATTCTCATTGGTGGAACCAAACACTTGACAAATGTCCCTTCAAGGGTGGAAGGATTTATAATTTCATATATAGTTGCAGTTCATCTCTCGGGCCAGGGAGAGCATGGTCATGTTCTTTCCAACAGTGAGGGAGCAGATCACTGACTGCTGCTGCTGCTGCTGAGCCTGATCCCTGTTTATCCAGTCACCTCTGCAAGACAATCCCTCACAGGCCCTCTTCCTCACCCTTGACAGCCTGTTGATGGGGCCAGTATTATGCAGGTCAAGCAAGGTTTTCATCTACTTATTTGATGTTCGTCTGCAGTGCTGGTTAACTATGTCATTGAGCATTCCCCCAGCCCCAGGGTTGTTTTTCAATTATCCAGAAAAAGAAGAAGAAAAAAAAAAGTATCCAGTTTTTTTCAGTTTTGTTGTCTTTAGTTAGAAAATTTGGTTTAACATCCCTGGAAACACAAATCTATCTCATGTATTTTTTGAATATTTAAAATTTTTAATTGGTTCACAAGGAAGAAAAATAATTCAACGAAATATATAAAGGTAAGTTGTTAGACTGTCTTGTAAAATTTTAAACTGACACTTACTGTTCCCTGGTTCTGTGGTAGAGAAAGCTGCTTCATTTCCCATCTGCAGTACGCAGCCAGTACAGGAAGGTAAGTGATCTATCCATCACCTCGCACACTTACCATTTCTTTCTGTTGGGAGCATTCAAAATCCTCTTTGCTAGCTGTTTTGAAATATAGAATTAATTGCTCTTATTTATAACATAATTTTTTTTTAAATTGTGTTTTTGTCCTTAAAGCATTTGCATACAATTAGCCATTTAGATATGTCATCAGATCTTTATTAATAAGGGCAAGCTGTCAGCCAATGTCTCTTCCGGGGTCATGACAGAGAGGATCTCTCTTCCTTAATTTGGAATTAAGGCACCAGTGGGTGGAAATACTAGTTATAAACTCCCACAGGTTGAAGCACTGAAGTTGCTAATTGCACCTTTGTTTTTGCAAGCCTTGTTACCAAAGAAGCTAGAATGTCGGTGGTAATTTTAGAGACATTACCTCATTCCAAATGGATCTGAGTTCATAATTGGTTTCCTTTCCTAACTCATGTGTATCACGTACGTCTGTTAAAGAGAAGGGTGTTTATAGTCACTGCAGTTTTGCCATTACAAACAGAGGCACTTCCAAATGCACAGTTGAAACATAGTATTTTTCTTTGCCTATATCTTCCTCTTGAAATTAATTTAAATGTAAGCTAAGCTAAAGGATGCTTATAATTTGAAGGAAAATACCCTGTTGTAGTCATAGGACCAATACAGCAGAGATGGAATCTTTCTAATCCAAAAACATTTGGTAGTATGATTTAATAGTAATGAAACAGGAGTTCCCAGAATAAACTCAATTATCATTTCCCTAGATTCAAGCATTCATCCTGTTTGAATTGTGAATACCCCTGAGTCTAGACCAGTATCAGAAAGTATCCTAAAGCTAAGAGATTTTTGGGGTTATTTTTCCTTGGTATTACAGACAGGATGGAGATGATCACACTATTTCTATTAATAAAAAAAAGACACATTTAAGAATATTCATTGGGATGCCCATGACCATCTCTGAGAAAACCTAGAAGAGAAGCAGAAAAAATAAAGATAAAACAAAGGATTGAAGACAGGGCTGGGGAGATGGCCGGGCAGTTAAAGGTGCTTGCTTGCACAGCTTGCTGGCTAGGTTTGATTCCTCAATATCCACAGAAAGCCGGATGCACAAAGTGGTACATGCATCTGTGTTCATTTGTAGCAGCAAGAGGCCCTCATGAACCAAAACTCATTCTCCCTTCCTCCCTCCCTCTCTCTCTTTCTCTCGCAAATCGATAATATAGAAACAGTTTTTAAAGAGATTGAACACAACAACAAAAACATTTTGAAATTCTTTGAGTGTCTTTAGTCAATCAAAACTTCACAGAGGGAAAATAAATTACGAAACAGAAATCACATATGCCTATGTTCATTATAATATATCACAATACACAAGGTATGGAATCATCTTCAGATGCTCATCAGCCAGTGAATAGATACAAGTACGATTGATATAATGTATAATATATGTACACACGATGGAGTGTTTTTATTCATTAATGAATAAAATCTTGATTAGCATTTGCATCACACTGCATGCTTTGCTTTTCTGATATTGCCCCCATGAGATCTAATTAAGAATGAGTTATCATATGGTCAAAAATTCTCCTTAAAATTGTATTGAGGAAATTCTTTATGATTAACACTGTTAAATATTTGTCAAAAAAAAATCCACTTTGTCTTTTGAAAGAGCTCTGACATTTAGTGTGTATTACATATTCCCCCCAAAGGAATTTGACTTTGAATCATGGATCTATTTATTCCTGCAAGTTAATAAACTTTCATCTTGGGTAGTCATATAAACCTAACAGAATTTTGTTGAGCTTCTTGTACAGCACAGATGAAATTCAGTTTTCTGTTACTGTTGTAATGAGACCCCTGTGGATATGGCTGCACCTCAACTGCCAAGGGAAAGAGAGCATCAGTGAGGCCCACTAGGCAAGGGAGCCCCGGAAATGAGCTGTGGCAGATGGTTGTCCATTAGAAGAGTGACAAAGGCATTTCCAGGCAATGAAGGCGAAGATGGCAGGGACCAGATTGTTCAGAGTCTCTAAGACTCTGTCACAGAAAGTATTATCGAACATTTTCTCTATTTAATTTTAAGGAGTGCAGGTTGTTTTCACAGGCATGTAAGTATGTAGACATAATATTCCTATTTGGTATTAAGCACAACAGACAAGGCTACCATTTAGTAACACCATAATAATCTATTAATAATTGACAAAGAGTATGAGGTGTAATATTATGACATTTGGAGATTGAAGTATTCTCTCCCTTCTAAAGCAAAAACTTAGGGTGACTGGTTAGTTCATCATTTAGGTACAGATAATGATTGTAAATATAAGCTTTTTAAAGTGCACATAACGAATAAAAATCACATGACCTGTAGAACACCTCTGAGAAGCTTCTATCTGGAGCTGATCATCTTCTAGGCAAATTCAAACAAAACTGAGAAGGACTAGAGAATCTCAAAATCCTTCAAAATCCAGTCATTTTCTTTAGTAAGTAATGTTTAACTCATTAAACCAAAACTTTCATGAACATTTTCCTTTCTTTCTTTCTTTCTTTCTTTCTTTCTTTCTTTCTTTCTTTCTTTCTTTCTTTCTTTCTTTCTTTCTTTCTTTCTTTCTTTCTTTCTTTCTTTCTTCCTTTCTTCTTTCTTTCTTTCTTTCTTTCTTTCTTTCTTTCTTTCTTTCTTTCTTTCTTTCTTTCTTTCTCTCTCTCTCTCTCTCTCTCTCTCTCTCTCTTTCTTTCTTTCTTTTTTTCTTTCTTTCTTTTTCCTTTTTTTAAATTTTTCTTTTTTTCGTGACTCTTCTGGGCACTTGTCAGCCAAGTCCCAGACCCTGTCCCTCTCAGTGTACTTCGCATTCACTATGTGAACAATAGTCTCTCAATGCGCTCAGCTTACTTCAAACACTTTCTCCCTCTTCAGTAAATGACATCATATCCTCAGGAGCTCAGACCATCCTGAACCTTCTCTTCCTGTCACTGTCCAATCCAAACCCTCAGGGCTTTTTCCCCTTATTTATTTTCTGTCTGCTCTCCTTGAATGTAAGCTCTGACAGAGGAGAGATCTTGTCAGCCCTGTTCATAAACAAATTCTTAGTGTCTAGACAGAGTAAGCATTAATGTGCTTCTACTAGATGAATTGATTCAAGTATTAGAAACATCTTTTGTATAAAATATGTAACTCCTTATGTAAAAAATTTAGTGGACTGTTTTTGAGGGGGCAAGTTTAGATTCGCAACAAGATACAAAGATTTTCTAAATATATCATCTTGGGTTAATTTTTTTTTTTTTCCAGGTAGGGTCTTGCTCTAGCCGAGGCTGAGCTGAATTCATTATGTAGTCTCAGGCTGGCCTTGAACTCACAGCGTTCCTCCCACCTCTGCCTCCAGAGAGTTGGAATTAAAGGCGTGTGCCACCACGCCCAGCTTCTTGGTTGTTTTTAAGTGTTAGAAATTGGGAATAAAGTTACTCTAAGTAGCCATATATGGCTTTTTGAGAGACTTGTTTACAATTTCATTTTTGGGGGGGGGGTAAAATATCAGGAAGCCCAGTTCCTGGACTATATGGTAAACTATGGCTATTTGTAAAAACAACCCACCCCATTGTTCCTTAAAGTAACTGAACCATTTTGTATGCCTGCCGGGAGGGGTGAAAGCTCTCCAGCGTGGGTGGTCAGCCTTCATACAGCTCTGTAGTGTATTTCCCTGCTCTTGTCTTGAACTTTCTGTTGACAATTTACATACATATGGACAATGTATCATGATCAGAGTCTCCTGCCAGGACCCTCTGCCCTTTCACTTCCCCAATTCCCCCTTCCACTGAACCCCTTCTTCCCAAGTCTCTCTTCTATTTTGATATCACTCTACAGGTCTTTGTAGGTAGGTAGCTTCAGCACCTGTGAGGACACGAAGACTGTGAATGAGCACTGAGAACACCGAGATGTCCAATTTTACACCATCACTGTATCTCACAAACTACTCTTTCTAACCGAATAGTCTGCAACCTTTGCAATAAAGATACTTGCTTCCCTCTGGAGCCTACTAGCCTGACTGGCCTCCCCATAAGGCTCAGCTAATGAGAGTGTACTGGTTCCCCAGTACAATCCAAAGACTTTTCCCACAAGGCTGTTTTGAAGACTAAGGAAACTGATAAATGTAAAACACTTGGAATACTGTATACCTCACAGTAAGCACCGAAATTATTATTAAATTACTTTATGACACAAGATATTTTCATTATCATCAGTTCTGAGGACAGTGATTTTTCTTATAACACAAAATTATGAAGAGCATATGCTTTTCTAATTTATGGAAAATTACACAATTAAAGGAATGTGCAAAGAAAGTAATTCTGAGCAAAAAATAAAAAATGGAGACAGTTATATAAAAATATTTCAGAAGAGAGCTTACATTAAGTTGAGAATTATGATGAGTAATTTAATTTGACATATTTTAATCAAATGTCCTGGATTAGAAATCACAGGTAAGTATACATGATGAAATCTTGTCAGTTGGAAACACACAGATCATAGATATACAACATTTTCTTTATTTTCTAAAACCCACAACCCCTGATTTTTAAATTCTTTATTTGTGTAATATGCCCTTTGGAATATTAGAATCACCCCTCCTTACATAAGCGGAAATCAGTTACTGAAAGAATTATGACCACCCTGGTTTATATTTGGTAGGGCACTCTCAGATGGCTAGATCTTGAAAACATGAGACGCATCTTTCAGAACATTAATTCTTGCCCTAATTAAGTTGTGGTCACCACATGCTCAGCCAATCATAACAAAAACAAGTGGTAAAATATTTGCAACAGAGAGAAAATGTATTCCTGAGGGGGGCCTCTAAACTTCCCTGGGGTCAGAGAAGTGGTATTTTAAAGGAAAGCACATATTTTTGGGGATCTTATTGGATAATTGAAACCTTAATTATATTAAATAAATCAGTGGGTGGGTTAGTGTTGCAGGCAAAAATTGCGAGAGGGAGTTTTTATTTTAGGGCAATTATCTCAGAACTGTACACACTATGTCTAATATGAGTATGCACCTCTGATTATATGTATTTACATGCATATATGTATGAAGGATGGTGATAAACACACGCAGCCATCTAGTCATTGAGATGAATTTAAAATTGTATGTCTCCTTTATACATTTTGGTGGCTTTTTCACTTTTAATTTTTTTTCAGAAAATTCATGAAGCATAAGGCAGATAAGGTCAGGATCTTACTAAATATTTGGAACAGGGATTTTTAAAAATTAAGAACATTATTGTATTACCATGTTGCATATGATCATATTCCCATTGGGTTCCACTCTCTCCACTCCCATTCCACTGAGGGCCCTCCTCAGTGAGGTTATTGGCCTTCACCAAAGGCTCATGAATATACCAGTCAGTCTCTGTGTGGTTTCTACCCCCTCTTCCATAATGGAACAGGGATTTTTAAAAAGTGTATTTATGTTCACCTGTGGGATGTGTGTGTGTGTGTGTGTGCATGTGTGCACACCAGGTTCTCTTGTCTCTACAAGTGGATGCCTGTCCAGTTTTATGTGGGTGGCTCTGGAATTTGAATCCAGGCCAGTAGGCTTTGCAAGTGAGTGCCTTGAACTATGAGCCATCTCCCCAGCCCCTTGGAACAGGGATTTTAATCAAGAAGGCATCCCTGCCTCATGTGTAATATCTTAGTTTAACAGCCTGAATTTTAATGGTTTGTTTATGAACACTCAAGCTCCCTCTGCTTCTTCCCCAGTGTCTCGGGTTGTCTAAGTGTTTTCAACACACTAAAGAACATCTTGTACTTTATTCCTGAAGAGGAACACAATTTAAAAATTATACTGAGCTTGTATCCTTTGCTTTTTTATATTCTTATTTATTTATTTTATTTTATTTTTCCTTCTAGGCAATGAGACTTCTGCAGAAATCTGAAGAACTTGGTGTGATTTGAGGAGTTTTGGGGAAGTCTCTGAGTTATATGTTAAGTCCTTCAGTGGACTCCCTAATAAAATACATATATGGCAGGTAGAGTAGATGAGCCTTGTATTAGGAATGAATCTAACAACAAAGTGGTGAATATAGGAACCCAGGAAGAGAGTTGGAGAGGTCAGATTCCATACATTACAGGATAGAGGCACTTAAAATTAAAAGGAATATCATAACTGATTTTCCATGTGCATTTTTTCTAATTCTTCATGCTGGCTTTTTGTTGCCCATCCCTTTATTTTCCTCATGTACATCACAACTTACTTATTTTGTTCCCACTGGGCTCCCATAGTTACCTCCTCTTTTGAATATGAAGTGTCCTGGTGTTGCTCACCTGGGGTCACATCACCTGAGCTGTGGCTATGTAGGCCCATAGAAGGACGGCCTGAGTGAATGAGATGTCTTCTAGACCTTAAATTCATCTTGTTTCCTTTTAAACTCTGTGGATTTTCCAATCCAGAAAGTTGGGAAATAGATAAGAAGATGATAAAAATAGTTTAATAAGGACAAACAAGAGCTTACTGTGTGCCAGACATTCTGCTAAGTTATTTAGAATTTTAAACCTCACAACTGGTCTTGTGAGTTTAGGGACTCTTATTATCCCCCACTTGAGAGAATGAAGATGCAGTAACTTGTCCATATTGCATAGTTTCAGCCTAGCTCCAGCGGTTCTAAAACTCTAACTTCCCTTAATTGATTTCTTCTACCATTTCACTTGCAGGTACTGAGTGTAGGTAACTGAAGAGTTGTAATACCAAATCCATGTACCATTGTGGTAGTTTGTGTGGGGCCCTGCTGAGAGTCCCAGAGGACATAGGGTTAAAGGAAAGTTGAGACTGGCCTGAAACCTGATTATCTCATCCTGAGACATGCAGGAGTTCAGCCACCGTCTCCTTCTCCCTCCTAAATCCAGCCACCTGTTGGGCCCCAGAAAGCCATGTTAAGTCCAGACAATTCAAAGCCTGAGTTTACTGGAGTTCACATAACTCAGCTATAAGGTAATAACAAACCCAGGCAATGAGAAAGTTTGAAGGTCACAGCTCCTCTGAGAAAGTCCCCCCAACTTATCGATGCAAACCAGACAGAGACAGGTTACTAGCCCCTGCCAATCCTTTCATGAGACATCCACAGGCCACCCTGCCCCCACCAATCCCCTTGCCGCTTATGCCCCTGCCTCTCCTTTTCCTTCTAAATAAAAGCAACCCTCCTTGAATTCATAAACAAGCTCTTCACTGCAAGTGTCTCCCGGGTGGCTATGCCCACCAGCTCACTGCTGTCCCAAGACTCTGTCCACCCAGGTGTGTGGATGAATCGGGGTGTTAGTGTACAATGACCCCCAAATAATCAACAGACCACAGTTTGAATGGATGTCCCCCAGTAGATTCAAAAGTGTAAATGTTTTTCTCCATCTGTCTGGCTGGAGGAGGTGTCACCTAGGCCTAATTCTGGGCTCCAATGCAAATGTGATTCTGGATATAAAATTCCAGCTATAGATATGCAAAGAGCAGCCAGAGCTCAAGTCTGGCAGTCCTGCTGTTTGGTAGTTAGATGGTGCTTGCTAGAGTTGGAGTGTGCTGACTGGAGGTGAGGGGTTTCTCTCTCTGCTTGGATCTGTGGGCAAGCCTTTTTCTTCATTATTAAACTTCCCCTGGATCTGTTACTTTAATAAATACTTTCCTCCCAAAACTGTGCCTGGTTTGGAGATTCATCTCAGCGGCATGTGGCTGACTATGACAACCATTCAAAGCAACATGCTTGAAAATAATATGTTTGGCTTTTTTTTTCTATTTTCTCTTCTTGACAAATTCTCCAGGTCACTTCTAGATTGCTGATGTGGTTGTAGCTGCCTTGTGTTATGATGGTCTTGAGTGCACCTGTGACTTGAGTCATTTCATGGAGCCTCCTTCTGGCAGTTATTCGTATATCTCCTCATTAGGGATGGCATAGGAGAGGACGAAAGTCACATTCCAATAATTAGGACAATCCTGAAGTTCTGGACAAAGGGGGAAATTAAGCATTTGCATTTTATGGTCTTTAAAAATTGATAGTTCAACATGAAGAGGTATCTAATATTACATCTAATGTTTGCCAGTTCTCCTGGAATGGGTAAAGAGGCTGGAAATTTTCACAAGCCAGGCTGGAAAGTGGCCCATTTCACTTTTACCTTTGTTCTTTGTATGGGCTGGGATCCAGCTATATGGCGTGTTACCTAATTTCACTGGACTACAGGGTCCCCAGATAGCTGGTCAAACTATATTCTGGGCATCTCTACAATCTTTTTTTTCATATTTTCAGATGAGATTTACATTTAAATGAATGACTAAATAAAGCAGCTTGTCCTCAATACTGTAGG
The DNA here is from genome assembly GCA_004024765.1 of Zapus hudsonius. Lineage (NCBI taxonomy): Eukaryota > Metazoa > Chordata > Mammalia > Rodentia > Dipodidae > Zapus > Zapus hudsonius. The sequence goes on from PVHP010019947.1 coordinate 23,033, forward strand.
TTGATCTCAATCAATTAAAAGCTTCAACAGACAAGAAGGCTGGCTCTTCCCCAACTAAGAATTCTCCTGCCTGGCAGCCTTTCAACTACAACATTGTCTCTTCCTGCTCAGTGGCTTTATAACTGGGACATCTGGTCTTCCTGGCTCTATAACAGCTGGGGGATTTCAAACTCTCAATGGAATATGGCCCCTGAAGTCTTTGGCCCTCCCACCTCCATAATTGTGTGAACCGATTTCTTACAATAAATCTCTGTATCAGTCCGTTTCTCTGGATAACACTAATTAAAAGACATGGTTGTATGTAACCCTAACAGAGGCTGAGGGAAACACTGTGTGCGGCTGGAGAGAAGAACAGTTCTAGAGAGGAGCTAGCCAATCTCTGCCATATCTAAGAAAGCAGGACCTGAGTAGTGAGGCTCTCACTCTGAATCATGATCCCAGGGTACTGGAGCAGTAGCATCATCTGCTCTGAAGGACCATTATTTATCAGCAGGGACTGGTAATCAGAAGCTCCCCACACACAAATGCTCAGGGGCTCAAAGAAGACTCCCGGGACCTTTGCAAAGGAAACATTAACGATGACCCAGTTTGTCTTTATATGCACTCATGTGGAATGAAGCATAAATCCTAGTTAGATGATGCTTTAGTTACTGCTTCTTACCAAGCACTGTCTCTTCTCAGCTACCTTTTCTCTTTGCCACATGTGCTGGCAGGCAAGATTCGCCTGCTCTAGGCTGGGCTTGCTTCTAGGCTACATGTTGGCTATAGGTCTGCTCTAAGCGCCTCTCCTCCTTGGATCAGCAATATGTTCTCCTCTTGGCACAAGAGAGTGAGGCCAGGCAGGGTAGGCTCCATGACAGCTAGGGTAAATAGATGGATGGATGGGCAGACAGATAGATGATGGAAATTAGGAGAAGAGGTGGGTATGGGTGAGGTAGGAAAGAGGAATGTTGGGCTTTAGTTTGAGACTGTCTGAAGCCAGGAACACCTAGAGCCATCCTATGTAATGAAAATGCCCAGGAAACACTGGTTTGTATGTTGTGCAGTCACTGTTGGTGCTTAGCATATTTCACTTCCAGTTTTCCTTTCCCATTGCACCACACACAAAAACAATGTGTCCCCCCCCCCCCCAGGAAGCCTGGGAATGGGTCATGGCCAAAATGTCAGGCGGTGCAGATCAGGAGATTTCCATAAAATATACCTGGAACATCAATGTGATGGTTACATTTTTGTTGTCAACTTGACCTTTTTAGCAATCTTGGGTGGGTCTCTGAGGTTGTTAACAGGAAGGCAGCCCTCTCAGTAGGGAGCAGGATATAAGTAGGCTCAGGAAAACTAGAAACAAACTTTCCTTCCTGGGAGGGCAGTGCAGAAGGGAAATTCCAGAGACTCAGGAAGCCATTAAGTCTGGGATAGGGTTGTAAGACCTTGCCCTAAGGCTATATAAAATTGAAGGAGATTTCTCTCCCTTCACCCCCTGCCTGCCTGTGTGTGTGGTGTTGGTGATGGGTTTCTCTCTCTGCTTGGACTGTTAAAGGGTACCAGCCTCTTTTGCTATTATGGAACTTCCCCTGGATCTGTACTTTCAATAAATCCTTTCCTCCCATAACTGTGTCTGGTTTGGAGATTCATCCCAGTGGCATGTGGCTAACTAGGACAGTCAGCATAAAAATGAGGAAAAGGAACATGCATCCCAAGTTGACAGCATCTTTATAGGTGAGTTAAGTTTGGCTTCTTAAATATTCACACAATAGTTCTAGGTTTACTGAGATCTCAAAACCTGAAAAAAAGAAGGCATAAGTTGGTGCTTAGACTTACAGTCACCAGGTTGCAAGATAAAATCCAGGATGCCTGGTTAAATGACTTGTGATAAAAAATAATGTGTCCTTCCAGATGCTCCAAATATTATTATGGTATGTACATAGTGCCCTATAAATTTGGCAACTCTGTATAGACATCATTTCTCCAAAGAGAATGATAATTTGGAAATACTGAGTATAATAGCTGCAATGCCTTCCTATTGCTGCTGTAAAAAAAAATCACCAGAAATATCGTGGCTTAAGATAACACACATGAACCATTTTAGAGTTCTGAAGTTGGAAATTGATTTTACTGAGCTAGAATCAAGGCATTGTCGTGTGTGCCTTCTGAAGGCTCTAAGAAAGAATCCATCCCCTGGTATTTTCTAGCATCTAGCTGGTTTTGTATCTCAACTATTGCAAATAGTACAACAATAATTATGCTGTGCAATATCTTTGTAGTCCAGTGTAGCATTCTTCAGGTACACTCCCATGAGTGCTATAATGATCATATAGTAGCTCTCTTTAGTTTTTTGAGGAATATTCACACTGCTTTTCATACTACCTAGCTTTTTCTTAAAAAAAACCACATTAATGAAGAATGTGTACAAAGTAGTTAAAAGGCTAAGTTAAACTGAAGCCAACACAAACTATGAATTTATGAATTTAATAATCTCAGTCTAGACAACTTCTCCAGTTGCTAAAAATATATGAAACTTATCGTGTCAAATAAAGAAAATAGTTACCGACTTTCACTTTTTTGATTGATCATGACCATATAAACATTTGATTAAATGTCCATTAAGTCCTAGGTACTGTGCCAGATGATGATCTTATATTATTATTGGTTTTTACTGCTCATAACAGTCCTTCAAGGTGGGTATTATATTCACCATTCAATACCTGCAGAAATTGAGGGGCAAAAGGATCAGCTTTTCTGTCCAAGGTGCAATCCTGCTTGAGCCAGAATTTCGATTCTGCTTTGTCCTGCCCCAAGCCTCTTCGATCCTCTCCATCATACTCCTAGGACATTCTTCGATTTTGTTTTAAAGGCTACAACATGTAGGTTGAAGCAGGGTGTGGTGGTGCTTACCTGTAACCCCAGAATTTGAGAGGCAGAAGCAGGAGAGTGAGACTGTTTAAAAACAAAGTGAAGTTGAAGTGCAAAGTAGGGAAGTTGAATTGCTTAATTGTTCTCCATTCCTATGTGGAAGGTGGTCCTGCTGGTCATGTCTTCAGTTGTGTGAAAACAACCCCCCATCAATTACTTGACAACAATAATTATGTCCCACTTTACAGGACATATCAGCACATAGCTGACTGACTCACAAGCTTTGGAGGACAAACTGCTTCCAGACATCAGATGTGAGCTTCACTACCATTGTTTTTCTTTCTCTTTGTAGCCCATCGGCTCCTTTCTCCATGTGACTTAGTGTAGGTTTCAAAAGATTATCCTGAGCCAACACATTCTGAACATTTGGCCAGAATGTTCTCTTAATTCTCTTAATGATTCTATGGATCACAAATGATGCTGCTATTATTTATTATCTTTCCTTCTTCAGCATCTTGTCATCATGAAATTAAGTGATGTTATTACACCCCCCCCCAAGAAAATCACCTTCTCCAACTATAATAATCCTCAGTTTTAAGTGTACAATGCTTGTTTTTATTAATAAGTTACATTCATTGTTTGTTAAAGAAGCCTGAACATGCTTTGTCACTCATAAAAAAAGTTTCAGAATTAGTTGAAGCTGTGTAAAAGACAAATATATTTTTATGTGATTAGGAAAAATACCTACTTTTTAGTAAAATTATTCAGTCAAATCAATCAAAATTAAAGTGATTATATTAAAATATCTTTAGCAGACAATGTAAAATCTTGGTGGTTCACTGACATGGGATTTTGTTATTACCTTTTGCCCATTTTGAGGAGGAAGCAACTATGGTTGAAAGAGGTCTGTGTGGGAGTCAGGAGGGTAGGCCTTCGAGATCTCCATAGCTAGGCTCTGCTACGCATTTGCTTGCACTCAGACCTCGCTTCTCAGTGGCTGGTTTTTAGTTTGTTTGCATGGCTGACCCCTCACATTGTAGACAGGCCTTGGCACATAGTAAAGGGCTATTAAACGTGTTTGTATTAAAGACTAATCAAATGAGTAACATTAACGTGCATCGCTCAGAGTGGCTCTTATGAACATACTAGCTTCTTTCCATCCTGTGAAAGACTCTGGACGGTTTTCCAAGAACGTGTGCATTTAGAAGTAGGTGTCTGAGAGGTGTTTCCATGACCCAGGCATTGGCAGCTCCTCCCAATGCCCAGCCCCCTGTGCCTCATTCTTCAGCCAGAGTGCTGCGTATCATCCATCAGCTGCTCAGAGGCGACAGGATGAAACATGATCAAGACGACACTGCTGACTTTCAACCAATCAGTTAAGAAATCCTTCTCCTCTGTGGATTTTGGAGAATGCTTACCACAGAAGGACCCTTCATATGACCTATGACTTTCCGTGCCTTCAGACTCTAAATTATCTTCTTTCCCTCACAAATAATGAGCTGAACCTATCAATAGGTCTGCCCACCAGTAGGACAAAAATGCTTGTAAATGACACTTTGGTTTATGCCTTGTCTTTTTCTCCCTGGTCCATCAGCTTTGCCTCACTGAGTCTAGCATCCCAGCCCATCTTAGAATCAGCCAGCCTTAAAGTAAAACCTTCTCAGATCTGCTGTCTGGTGGTGCCATCTTTCACCCCACTCCCCCACATCTGGTTCTTCTGGACAGTTGATGACACTCTAAAAGAACCCCACTCCCTTTAGTCTTACTCTGGAGAGAGACACTTGTAGATCTTAAAGTTACAGCACTGTGCTTTTGGCCAAGGTTCCCACCTTCCTTTTACAATAGGCCCTTTTTTATTCTTTTTGAAATAATCCTTGTAGAATAAATTCTCTCCTTACTATACTCGGTTTTGTTTTTATTTAGCAAAGAAAAAACTGTTGCCTTTTGATGAGGGATGCTTTGCACAGATGGATGCCCACTAGCTACAATCATTTCTTTGGGTTTCTCCCTTTTACACGAGTTTCCCTGCCTCGCCTGCTGCTGTCCTTTAGAGCAGTGTGATCGGGTGCCCTGGGTGACTGCCATGCCACTGCCTGACTCGTGTTTGTTTGTGTTCTCCCGAGTTTCCATGCTGCACCAAGGTGAGGATCCTGAAAAGCAAATCTGCGCAGCTCACTGCACAATGGTCACTATGTTGTGAGTAGAACTTAGGCTTTTTTTTTTTTCTGGGAGTACTTTTCCTTCTCTGCACATGGACAGGGGGCTGGTTCTGGCTGTCCTTGCTTCAGGGGAGGTTTGTGGCCAAAATCCCCATATTTTTCTTTTTATTTTTTTCCAAAAGTCCCCCAGAAAAGATTCTGTGGGTGTCCTGGCAGCTCTGAGGCCACAGGGAGTGTCAATGAGGGAAGTTGGTGATGAATTTTGCCTCTGGGATAAAATAAAATATAATGAAAGGCTCTGTCTGGGAGAGGTGACAGTGTTCTGAGGGTTCCAATAACCCCAGGGGGTTTGAAACAGACTCCATGTAGAGAGCTGGTTTGAGAGGACTAGGGCCAGGTGAACACCTGTGAACACCTGAGCAAAGCCAAGGTCAGCAGGCAGCACAGCGCTGGTGTCCTGAGCAAACGAGCACTCATCTGGAATCAGAAAGACATGGTCCCTGTTCCCCTCTTCCTCTTATTCACTCTGAAATAGTCATTTCATCTCTTAGAGCTTCAGCTCCCTTATAAGTCAATGGAAATAATGATAAAGTATATTTAAAAAACAGAAAACTCATGAGAAAAACACACAACTTGGCATTTAGTACACATGAGTTCCACTTGTTCTGTCGAGAAGACAAGCTGTGGCTTAAATAAGTCTGAACATGGCTGTGTCCCATTGAGCGTCCATGGAAAAGTCCTGCTGGCGAAAATCCTTGTCAGTGAGATAAGCAGTGAGGCTCTGCTTAGATCAGGCTGTTTGTGAAGAATTTTGTATTCAGCCTCCCCAGGAGAAACCGAGGCAGCTAGGATAATAGATGTACAAGAACATCTGCACATACATGTGTTATCTCTTCTTGTTTGTGCACACCTGTGCATGTGTTTGTGTATGTGATTTGCAGGGTGTACACTTGTGTGAAGACATGTGTACCCCATGCACATGTGTGCAGAGGCCGCAGGAGAACATTGGTGTCTTTCTTTGATTGCTCTTCTGCATATTTCTTTGAGACGGGGTCTCGCTCTCTCTCAGCAAGCCCAGCCATTCTCCTTCCCCCACCACTGGGATTGGATGTGTGTCTCCACACCTAGCTTTTTAGGCGGGTGTGGGTGACTCAACCTTGGTTTCCAAAGAGGCCTTCTGATTTAGCAGCAAACACTCTTTATTAAAAAAATATGTTTGTATGTATGTATGTATGTATGTATGTATGTATGTATGTATGTATGTGTGTAAGTACATGCTACAGTTTTTGGCTTTCATGAATACTCAGGTATTCAGAGCTGTGAGGTGGCACTTTATCCACTGACCCACCTTCTCTGTCCCCAGCAAGCACACCTCACCACTGAGCCATTTCCCCTAGCTCTTCTCCAGGCTGAGGCTTCTAGAAGGTCATTATCCTAGGCTATTATTTCACATGATAGTCTTTGGAACTAGGTGCCTGTTGCATTCAGCTTTCTAGTTGCTGAGCAGAAAAGAACCCGACCAAAAGCAGCTTGTGGAGGAATAGGTTTATTTGGCTTATGGACTCTAGGGGAGACTCCATCATGGCAGGGGAAATGATGGCATGAGCAGAGGGTGGGCATCACAGCACTGTAAACAGCAGCAGGAAGGTGCCCCAAAACATTGGCAAGGGGAAGCTGGCTATAACCCCCATAAGCCTGCCTCCAACAACACAGCTCCAACAAGGTTCCAATTCTAAAACTGCCATCAGCTGGGGATCAAGCATTCACAGCACATAAATTTATGGGGGACACCTGATCAAACCACCACAGTGCCCATTTGTTTCAGGCCTTTATTATTGGCCAAGTTTCCCGAATTATTAACATAGTTTAGATTTTTTAAGACATGCATTTTGATCACTGCTTTAGCATTTTTCAAACAACATGTTTTCTTTTGATGACAATTTTAATTAGAAAATAGCTCCTTTGGTTTGTCATGTAAGCATACGCGTTCAATAGAGAAAATTCTCTTGGCCAAAAGACAGCAATACTTTGTATTTCTTTTTTAATATTTTATTTATTCAATTTGTAGCAGAGAGAGAGAGAGAGAGAGAGAGAGAGAGAGAGAGAGAGAGAGAGAGAGAGAGAGAGAGAGAGAGAGAGAGAGAGAACCAGGGCCACCACCTGTGGTTCTGGCTTATGTGGGTCCTGGGGAATTGAACCCCAGGGCCTTAGGCACTAGAGGCAAGTGCCTTAACCGCTGAGCCATCTCTCCAGCCCCAATACTTTGTATTTCTATGCCCAGCATTTTGGTGTTTGGTAATGGATTTCAGTGAACCCTCTGACTGTACAACGCTTTGCATTTTTTCTTTTTTGTGTGTTAGTGTATAGTGTTGTACAAATTAATGGGTTCATTAGGACATTTTCAGATATGCATGTAATACTCTTATGTAATAGTCACCTCCACCTAATAACCCTTTCTGAGGATTTATTTCACTTATTAGGCCTCATTTCCCATCACTACTGGTTTCAATGTGGAACAGAACTTGTTGACTTTACTCTGTCTTGTACACTGTGCGTGGATTGCTTGTTTGTAGTCTAAACATAACAAACTCAGTCCTTTGATCAGATTCCAAAGCAATCACCATAAGTTGAATAGGGTTGAATAACTAAAATGTTTCAACTCAGAGTACACAAAAGACAGCTATGCCATCAGCTTAATTAATGATACTTCACAGACTTATTGGAGCCTTCAAAGTGTATGACGAGATTTAACAGATTTTTCCCCTTAGTTTCTCATAAGTCTCTGGCCCACTGAAGTATAGGATTACTAAAAAGCCTCATTATTTTAAATAGTCCCAAATTTGCACATGGTTGACAGTCTATTTTTGATCTGTCGTGTGATGTATTCTGAAAGATGACATCACCAATATCCGAATTTAAAATTAAATTTTTATTTACATACTCAGAGGCCAGAAGACTATAGCTAACACTTAATTTCATGCTAAAACTACATTAAAGTTATGCTTGAGTTAACATTTTAATAAAAATTAAGCTGCTTTTGATTAATGAAGACTTGCTCTCTGATCCCGCAGCTCTTCGAAGACTGTTAGAAAGGGCTGACTGTCATGGAGGGCAGTCATGACCAGAGACACATTCCTAGGCCGTTAGAGTCCTGTCGGAAGTGAAACCTTGTCAAGGAGTGCCTCCCGAAAGAACGTCTGGACTTTCCAAGATCATTTGCTGTGG
>PVHP010019948.1:0-31159 GCA_004024765.1 Zapus hudsonius
TTTTTTCAATGACTTGGTTTCCTTCTCTATAAAATAGAAATAACATTATCTATCTTGACAGGTGTGGAAAGGTTTAAATAAACACTCGAAAATCCCTTAAACTGATGTCCAGAATTTATAAATCCTAGCTGTTGTGATCATTATTACTAATATGCATACAGATTCTATTTTATTTTCTCAGATGGGATCTTGTAATGTAGTCCAGACTGACCTCAAACTCACAATCCTCTTGCCTTTCTCTGCCAATTGCTGCCAGCATTCCTAGGTCCAGAGTTTTATATATTTTTTCAGGTAGTTTTAAAAATCAGAATCAATGGGCAGAGTAAAGTAGCCAAGATAAGCAAAGAAGTCTTTCTCTTAGTAAAAAGGAAGTCAACTCACAAAAATTCCCAGGTTTCTCTTCATCAAATCTTTTAACTTTCAGCTAGAATGAGGGATGCCAGGGATAGAGCTGAGAATGGGCTGGCGTTGAGCATTTCACTGGTCTTGATGGTCTGGTTGTCTTCCTGTGATGCTGTAAAGTGGAATTTAGGTCTCCAAAATCATGTAAGACTTAAAGGTAGAATGATTTCCCCAGGCACTCTGGCCTGAACATTATTCTTTGTTTTTCCTCATCCACTTTTGAGTCTGGTTCACACTGGAAGTGACTTCTAGGAATTCTGTGATATCCTGTATCCACCCTTTGCCAATCAGTTTTAGAAAATTGTCATATTATCATCATGCTTTTAGATCCTGTCCTTGATTTTTGTACTATATTTCAATCAGCTGGTCAGATGTGAATCCATGAACTAGTCTGATTCCATCCAGTACAGGACTGGACTGTGGGCCTTGGGGATATGAAAGATGCTACAGTGTCATTGTGCAGCAAGAGAGCCACCAATCCCACACCTGGTCTGAATGAGCACTAGGCATAAGTCACTGCCATTAAGGTAGAAATGCTAATGAGCCCTTAGGCATAAAATGCAACATATGACCTTTTTGCTTTCTTATTTAAGCTTCACTCTCTTAAGCTGATTAAAGATTTATTGCATATTTTATAAAATATTCAAAACATAAATTTTTACCAAAGTGACTCCACATATGCTTAGGCATGTAGATAATTTTTGTAGGCAAAATTTTGGTATTTATAGTAACTCAAATTTATGATGGGTCATCAGAGAAATAGTGAAATTTTAAAGCACCAGAGAATTCATGGAAAACAAACAAACAAACAAACAAACAAACAAACAAACACCATAGTTCTCTCAGATCACCAGCTCAGTGTGGGAAGTAGCCAATTACTGGGATAGGGAGTTATTGGTCAGAGCCACTTGTTAGGGATAACCTTTCTCCACCCTCTTCAGAGCACTCCTTACCAGACCTGCACCCATCTTCCTGAAGAGTTTACTGTCAAAAAATAAGAATTCTGTAGTATCAATTCCTTATGAATTTAGTATATACATCCCCCAACCTTCCATCTCCCCATAATTCCTTCCACCCCCGTTGTCAGTCTCATGATTCACATGTCAGGGTTGCTTACAATTCAAGCTGATTAGGAACCAAGGATGAAGGAGAATATGCAGCATTTCTCTCTCTGTTCTTGTGTGAGTTCAATAAGTGTGATCTGTTCCAAGTCCATCCACTTTCCTGCAAATTTCACTATGTTGTTTTTCCTTACTGAGGTAGGGGGAATATTCAGAGGCATTGCCCCCCTCAAAAAATAAATGGTTACTGCTCATACAATTTGTAGCCCTTCATCCCATGGACTGTTCCATCAGTCCCACTGAGGAGGGCACTCAGTGGATTGGATTGGGGTCAGGGAGGAGGGAAATGGGGGCACCGACACAAGGCTTGTTCATACAGTGTTTCTAATCATTAACAATAAATTAATAAACTAATAAAATTGAACATCAAAATGCAAACAAACATACAAACAAAAACCCCACCATAGGTCAATCTTACTTAAACTCTTCAAACGGGCTTAAGGGTATAGCTCAGAAGTAAAGCACTTGCCTATCAAGGATGAGGCTTCAGGGTCAATTTCCAGCACCATAAAACAAACAAACAAACAAACACAAGCAGACAGACAATCAAAAGACCCCACACTCAAGTCTGAATAAGATGGTAATCAAGGAATTCTTATAACACAGGTTCTCAATAATTGTGTTCAAAATAAAATAAGCACATTAATTAGAAAAGCTGATTCTGGTCTACTTAAAACTGGACCTTGTAAGAGCTGGTTTCACACTGTATTTGGAGCAAGATAAGAAAAGCTATACAATTTGAATATATATCTTACACTTTTTGGGGGTATGTGGTGTGTGTGTGTGTGTGTGTGTGTGTGTGGTGTATGTATGAGTATGTGTGCAAATGCTCATTTTCTATGTACTAGTATGTGGAGGACAGAAGAGGACATTTTCTATCCTCTTCTATTTTTCTTCTGCTATATTTCCCAGAGACAGAGTCTCTAGATGCATCTGGAGCTCCTTGTTTTCTGTTAGACTGGCTGGCCTTGGAGCCTCGATGACCCTCCTGTATCTGCCCCTCACAGAGCTGAGGTTACAGGCCTTGCATGGACATGCCTGGATTTTTATGTGGGCACTGGCAATTGAATTCAGTGCTCTTATCCAGTGCCTTATACTTTCCAAAAGATTTCTCTTTTGATCTGTGTACCTTAGAATAACCATCTTCAGTTTATCTGATGAGAAAGTCGGATCTGAAAAAGGCTGTAATGTGGCCAGTGCGTCCCAATGAGTAGGGACAAGTGAGATTCTTAGTGTACTTAACACTGGCAGACAACTCTATTTGCCACTCAGGACTCACTATAAAGTCCGACATTTCAGGAGTTAAAACCCATTCTCCTGTTTCGATCTCTCAATAGCCTGTCATCTGTCTGCCCAGTTCTGCACAGTCAAAGCTGAATACTAAGGAGAGCTAGCCCTTGGCATGCACCTTAGGTGTCTAAAGCTCCCCTCCCTGCTTTCCCCTTCCCTAGGAAATGCACCACCTGATCTCTTTAATATTGGTCTAAACACTGTTTGCACCTAGCATCTAAAAGAGAATTTGACTTTTTCTAAAAGCTTTTGCTCTCAGAACTTGGAACTTTGTAATATTATCTGATGCCTCAAACAACAGAGAAAGGTAAAAAACAACCCTGCACTGTAATTATATCCAGGTGTCTAGCCTTAAAGATTTTTATTCTGCAATAAGAATAAATCTCTGAATTCCTATGGTTAAAAGTAGGTGTTCCATACTTGCTTCTGTTACTCCTCTATTTTGTTTTTAAAGAGAATGTTCTTCCCAACAGTAAGCAGTCAATCTGTTTATTTCGGAAAAATCAACTTAGAGGTGCTTATTTTATTTTGTTTCTCAAAGAGAATATAAACCACATACTTTATTGGGCTGTATTGGAGAGTTATTCTATTCACTACTGAGCCTATACTAACCTTCAGAACATCCACAGCTTCTAGTGCTCTTACCAGTTCAAATATGAACAAATTTGTGGCCCTCTTGATACTTTCTTCTCCAGTAACTGTCTGCTTCAATAGTTCCGTCTTCCCAACAAGCCTTCGTTTTCCATAGCTTCTCCCAGGTTGTTGGTTGTGGTGGTCCACCGTGCTCAGGACTGTGAGCGATCAAGTTTAATACTGTTGTATAAACCCTGATGCCTCTCATATGGACACTTGGTTATGAAACTTGCATTGGCCAATAGGACCTTAGCAAATGTGATGCAAACAGAAGCTTGGACAGGGATGGGGCACTGTGGTGACTCTGTTTGCTGTGCTTTGAACCCTCCCACCATGGGTAAAGAGGCCTGGCCCAGGGGGGGTACACAAGGCAGATATAAGCCAGTGCAAGAAGGTCCCTCTAGATCAAGGGTGCAAGCCAGCCTGAACTATCTCTCTAGTTTTCTCAAAATTGTGAGAGGATAATAAGTGTGCATTGGTTTTGGCCACTAAATTGAGTGGTAGTTTATTATAAAACAAATGTTAATGGACTCATGTCTATAATCTCTCTTTACCCTTTAAGTATTTTTTTAGTATTTTTTCTATAGTTCTCTGTTTTTAACAGGTTCTTTTACTTGTTATTGTTTTCCTTTTTCTCATCATCTAGGATATGATTTATTTCTTTGAATTACCATTTTCTAATAAACAAGAAACATTTTAGTAATCATAAAAATAACAAAAATTCAGATACTTTTTTTTCCACAGAGCCAGTCTAATATAATTCCCCTAATACTTTTGTAGTAAGAATATCTACTTAAGTACACATCTACTTAAACGGTATTTCCTTGAAAACCTGCCCTCTGAGTGGCTTGCATATTGAATTTGTATTGCTTTTAGATTTTGGTGAACAAATAATTTTATTTCCAATCAAGCAAAAGAGAAGCATAGAGTAAGTTAAGGAAGCTGCATAGTTGCATAAAGGAAGAAGGTTCATATCCTGTTTCCCTAGCAACTGGGACTAGCAAGGCCAGGGCTCCCCACACATCCAGTTGCCCTGACAACAGGTCATTCAGGGCATCTGAGGTCCAGTCCCTAGTCTTCTAGGCTTATTTCATGTAACCATCAGATAAAAGGACAGTAGAATGTTGCACCTTCTTCCTCCCAACCTACCTATGTCTTATATTAATCAAATCGCTTCCATGTAAGATGATCTTTCCCAATGCAGGTGATATAATGGTTCCAGATATAACTGCAGAGCCATTTCCCCAGCCCAAATTTCCCCATTTGTTCATCCATTTTCTGAATTTACTTTTTCCCTCATTCATTGTTTCTTACTATGAGAGCTGATAAGAGAGCCATCAGATCAAACTTTCTACCTTTCCTTTCTTTTTGTTCTACAGTTGGTTTGACAAGAAATATCACTAAGCTCTATTCATGACTCCTGTATGTGATGTCTTCATGATTTAGGGCTCATATAAAATTGTTCTATTTATAATTGACATATACTATTAATTATGATCCACTTTAATATTTTCCCTCCAAATTGAAATAAAATCTTAATTTGCACTTCTGGCTATAAAGGAATAGTAACAAGTTGAAGTTCTCTACTAAACCTTATTTGGTGAACACAAAAGCATTGGTGAAGTATTCTTTCAAAAATCAGGACACTGGGTCTGAGGAGAAAAGATTTTTAAATTAAAGTTGGTTGTGGTGACTCACGCCTACTAAGCAGGCTGAGGTGAGAGGATCACCATGTGTTTAAGGCCAGCCTGAGTTACAAACTGAGTTCCAGGTCATATTGGGCTAGAGTGAGATCTGAGAGAGAGAGAGAGAGAGGAAGAAGAAGAGGAAGAAGAAGAGGAGGAGAAGGAGGAAGAAGAATAAGAAGAAAGATGAGGAGAAGAAGGAAGAATAGGAGAAGGAAGAGGAGGAAGAGGAAGAGGAGGAGGAGGAGGAGGAGGAAGAAGAGAAGAAGGAGAAGGGAAATGAGAGCCCTGTTTTTTACCACTCATTTTCAGAAAAACTCAAATTTTCTTTTATGTTTCAGCTGAATAATAAGTTTAAACTGAGACCATTTTCTATGATTAGTGAACATTCTAGCTCATGTGGTTTGGGAATTCTTGGTGAATACAGATTTCTGAAGTTTCAATTAGCAAGACAGAAAAAGATAATCTCATTGGACCTGTAAGGCATCAAGCTGAATCTTTCAGTGGCTATTTCCAGAAGTTTCTTGTCTACTACTGACTGTATTGAAGACATGTCTTTGCCTTGGAAGTGTCTCCTCAAATAGAAATTTATAACAAAAATAGAGCAATGTTATATTGAAATGTCCCCAAGTGATTGATCAGTTTGAACTGTTCCTGAATTTCATTTGCATCAGACATTCAGTCCTAAGGTATATAACGTGGTTCGAATGAGAGCCAAGCATTTCACACTGACAGCTGATATTTTTGTTTTCTGGCTTCATTCTGTCATGTGAATCATATTTCAATTATGGATAAACATTTGCCAAGTACATATTAGAAGATGTTTCTTTCTAAATGATAATCTATCTAGCCAAAATGGAATGATGGATTAAGAACATTATCTATGCTTAGTGACTGAGAATGCTCCAAAATAAAATACTGTAACAAAAGGGATTAAAATAATCCCAGCATTATTCCTCAAATGACTTTACTATATACATTCCCCACTCTATTTTATGAAATGTTATTTAAAAATTTCTTTACCATAAGTTTTTTGCTAAATTAAGAAAATGGCATATATATAAATAATATCTATGTTTTATTTTTGAATTTCTTTATAACTGCATTAAATTTGTGTAATATGCACTTTCTGTGATTGGATACATTGGGTGAATAGGGATAAGAAGCATGGAGTCTCTTGGACGAGCACCTTGAACCTAGAGTGTGTTACTGGCTAAATGTAACACTCTCTAGGAAGAGGAAGCACTTAGGCTCACACTCAAAGTAGAGAACTGAACTGCTCTTCTGGAGAAATTCTGATTGTTTTGCTAAGTATGTGTATTGTAGCTATACCAGTAAACACTAATTTATACAGTGTGAGTCACTGATTAGCTGTAACCTAACAACAAGTGTCATTAAGAAAAAAGAAGTTAAACTTTGAGTTCATCCAGTCTATAGATGAAGTATTTTTGAAAGTTAACCTTGATCCTATTTTAATAATCTTAATCATTTTACATAATACAAGTTACATACTTATAAAAATACAATACAATAAATATTTATTCATTGGGCAAGTAGAGATTTCCAGTATTATCCTAGACCACAAGGCAGAATAATAAACAGTACAGAAACTATTCTCACCTTTACAGAGTTTACATTTTGATAGTGTCATAGCCACACACCGCTGGGATGAATCTTCAAACCAGGCACAATTTGGGGGAGGAAAGTATTTATTGAAACTACAGATTGAGGGGAAGTTCAGTTACAGCGAAAAAGGCTGGCCCTCTTTCACAGGTCCGAGCAGAGAGAAAAACCCATCGCCAACACCATATACACAGAACAGCAAATGGGCAGGAGAGCAAGGAGAGAATTTCTTCCCCTTTATATAGCCTTAGGGTCTTACAACCCTTCCTGAGACTTAAAGGCTTCCTGAGTTTCTGGAATTTCCTTCCTGCACTACCCACACGGAAAGGATGTTTATTTCTAGCTTCTTTGAGCTTCTTTACATCCTGCCCCTACTGAGAGGCTGCCTTTCTGTAAACATCCTCAGAGACCTACCCAAGGTAATTAAAAAGATTAAGGAGCTGTTGCATGTGGTGTGGCCTGAGGTGAGATGTGTGTCCCCAGAACCTTCTCCTGATGACTCAGATCAACAGCTTCCTTGCAGGATCTGGGCAGGTGCAGAAGGAAGTTTACAAACCTCCTCTTCTGCCAGAAAATGTGCGAGGGTGTTGGATGAAGGGGGAAAGTGGGTTTTGGGGCTTCTTTAAAGGTGTTAAACCTTGACTGATCATGAGTCATGAGAACTTGAGGAGAACAGTTAAAAAGTGGACAAGGCTACAGGGTTGGAGGTGGAGAAGGGGGTAATGAGTTGCTTGGATGGGGCACTAGAATTAGGGACCTTTTATTCTTCTCAAAGGCTCACATTTACATAATAAGCACATGTTATGTGTGGAAAAGCTTACACAAGAAATACAATTTATGAAATTAATAATATCGGCAATTTCATTTTTCCCTCTGCAGAAGATCTCTGTGAGCTCCTTTGCATTCCGTTACTAGGTTTTCTCTTCAAAACAGATGAGGCTGTGAGAAGTGTGGCCATTCCTGTGAAGAAAACAAGCTGGCAGGTCTAATTTTAGGATGCTTTCCCTTGACAACAGCCTTTTAAACCATGCCTATACCACAGTCCAGATTGGCTCTAGAAATTAAGGTATTTGGTAAGGAAAATTAAGTCTCTTGGCAGTTGAACTTCTCACAGTGTTCTGAAAATACATAACGAGGTTTTCCCTTCACCTCTCTTCAGTGACTCAAACTTTCTTTGTTTGTGACATTGATGATGTCAGTTGTTTGGGAATTTTAACGTGAGGACCAGTAGCAACGGTTCCCATGTTTTTGAAAGCATGTGGAGATTGTTTCCCTACATAAGGAATGGATGCTGGTTCTGCCCTTAAAGACATAAGGTTGTCAGCTGACCTGCATCAGAGTTTTAAATGCAAGAAGGAAAATTAGAATGAAAGTTGAGGTCACAGGAAGCATACCTGAGTAATATCAAAAGTGGGCTAAAAACTCCTGTTTCTATTGAATCACAGTACTGCATTTTAACTGTTACTGAAAATGAGGTCTCATTTTTGAGGGAAAAGTTGCTGTGCAATGTATAGAATTAATATCAAGAAAGTGAAGTTTATATTTCTTTAAAATACTAGGCAAAGTTTATGGCAGTTTGGGAACCTCAAGTCCATACAGCTTTGATAGTGGAGTAAATTGGAGTCATGGGGTCACAGATTAATATGTAGTCCAACCCTCAAGGGGAAGCACATCAGAAGAGGGGACTCCAGGGAGTAAGGAAATGTTTCCATTTGCCAACCATAAATGAGAATATTGCCTATGGACACTTCCCACAAAATATCCTTCCAGGAATTATTTTGGATATTTTTTGAGGCTTGGCCTTCTGGGACTCACCCATCCTCTACCCTGGGTGCAATTGATACATTAGAGAAAGAACAGCACTCTGAGCTTTATTGTAGCCAAGATGCAAGATGTGCAATCAACCTAGGTGTTCATTGAAAGGTAGAAGAATGAAGAAAATATGGGATACACAAATAACTTCTTTTAAAATAATAATTATGTGTATTTTTTGTCCCTTAACTTATCCATTGTAACCATTACTGGATGATTTTATATGGGAGTGGGTAGAAATCTAGGACTTTAGAACAAGCTCTGACCAGTCCCGTCTTGACTTCCCATACAGTGCTATTTTCATTTCAGTGTGTCAGAAGCTGAGGTTGGCAGTATTATGACTGAAGTGCTTTTACTTCACTTTTATGACTTCTGAAACAAGTCATAAAAAAATTAATGTTTCCCGTAGAGTGCCATTTCTTGTTTTCCCCAGAATTAATAGATATCTTATTTTAATTGTTACCTTTTGACTTCACTTACTGCATACCTGTCACTAGTTCTTTCTAAGATCACTTTAAAAATTATAAAATGAGATTATACATTCCCCACGCTTCCTCCCATATCTCACCTCTCTTTGATACGGATTATTGATAATATCATAAGCGACACGGACAGAGAGTTTTGGAATCCCCTCCCCCATCCGAGTTCGTGTCCTCTGATGCAAAATGAATTATACACAGGGACAAAAATAAATCTTAATTACACACATTTATTCTGAGATACTGAAATGGGAAAAGGAAAAGGTGGAATGGGAAGGCATACCAGATCACCATGTGGTTCGTGAGGTCATAAAACATACACAAAAGTGCATAAATTACCCAGAAAAGTGAAGAAACAAAATAACACACATTAAAGAAAATATCCCTCCTCTTCCCCCCCTCCCTGATCAAAAGATCAGGGAGGGGGAGAAGAGAACACTCACGGGTCCCAAGCACTTCCCTGACAGCCTTCCCTACAGAAGGAAGAGGCAAAAAGCCCCTCCCAAGTTTAAGTTCAGACTTTTAAAGATTTCCTTGCTGAGGGGAGTGGTCAGCTGTGACCTGGGAGGATGTGATGTCCTGTCTGAAGCCATCCCTCCCTACCTGTGGGGGGTTCTTTCTCCTAACTCCCTTCATCTTCGGTGACTTTCTCTGAAAACATGGCTCTATGAACCTGTGTTTCGAAGCACGATCAGATTTTCTGCGACCCTAGACACAGTTAAGGTTGAGTTCTCCAACACTCGGAGGAGCTGGATTTATTGTTTCCTTGATTTCTTTGGATTTCATTCTTTCCAGTTTTATTCTCATTGAGATTAGCTTCTACAACAATCTTCACAGTACATGGGGATTACATTTTTAAAAAGTGCATTATGAAATGAAAAATATGCACATATTTTAACTTGATAGCTCTAAAAAATAATTTAAAAATATCTTTCAGGATTTTGTGTATATTGATTCACTGTCTCTTCATGGTCTGTCTTGCAACCAAGAAGACCAGTGCCCCCCTTCCTCATTTCTCTGTATGATGCCCTTCTCAGCCTCCAGAATCCAGGAGTTGCCTTCATTTCTTTGTTCCATTCATGACAATAATTGCAGTTGTGAAATATTTTATACTGGTATATTGAGTGGTCCTTTTGATCTAAATATATACCTTTTAGTTTGGTGAACGTTTTCACTATTAAGTTTATAATTTTCCTCCTTTTCTATATATTCTTTTGCTTCTTGGGATTTTTAAATGTTGTACTTTATGATTTAAATCCCAGATTTTCTCATGATTTTTTTCCTCCTGTCAATTTTGCCTTTCTTTCAAATTCAAAATTATTAATCTTTTAAATAACTTCCCAAGATCTAACTTCATTCTTATTCTGACTTAATCTTACTTGAAGCTCTGCATTATTTTATTATGCACATGAGAATTTTTATAACTCTGAAACTAATTTCAGTCATTGTTTTTTCTTCTATATGATATTTTTTCTAGGGCTGTAGTGTTTTAGCATTTGTGTGGTTGCCAATTGCCAGTATCCACAGGTCTTGCCTTGGATCCGTGTATTTTTGGAAAACTGATCTTGGTATGTATGGCACAAATGCTTCAGCTAATTGGTAAGGATTTTACTTTGGTTGAGCTCCTGGCAGTGTTTGGTTGTTTGGTCCTCTAGTAGCTGCTACAACGACAAGGCTGAGGATATGAGTGAATAAATGTTTTATGAAGTGAAGTGCCAGTGTTTGTGTCAATGTAAATAAGGGGCTGTGAGGTGGAATCTTGGCCAGGATTTGATAAAGGAGACCTCGAGAGGGGAACAAGAGGTGATGAACAAGGGGGAAAGGGGGAAAGGAAGCAAGTAGGAAGAGCCCAAAGGAGGTAAGTCATGAAGGTACAAGATGAGAGGGAGATGGAGGAAAGAGGGAAACGAAAACAAAAACCACTGTTTGAAAACACAGTAATGAAACCTAATTCTTTGCATGCCAATAAAAAAATAAATAAAAAGCCCTGTTGATCCTCTGTCCTTTTGTAGCTACTGCTTGTGTAGGCAATAGTGAAGAGCCTGGGGCATTGTATTGCTTTGCCATCCATTCTCAGTCTGGAAATGGGGTAATTCCCACACAATTGAGCTTAAGACCAAAGGTAGCTAGGGTGACATTTTGATTGTGGACATCTCTTGTCATAGAATCTGAGAGACAGACTTAAAAAGAATGTTTCACTGAATTTAAAAAATCCTTTAGCGTTAATTTAAATAGAATAAAAGTTCATGGTTTGAAAAGGTACGTGATAGAAAAGGTGATTGTCCCCTAAGTAAAGGTATATATTTGGTCTTGATCCATGGCAGATTTTAAGATAATGAAGACATAAATTCTATTATAGTGCTATAACCTAAATCAGTTATATAAATTAATTAATGTTAGTTAGACATTTAAGAGTCTATTTATTTTTAAAAAATATTTTATTTAGCCGGGCATAGTGGTGCATGCCTTTAATCCCAGCACTTGGGAGGCAGAGATAGGAGGATTGCCTTGAGTTCAAAGCCACCCTGAGACTACATAGTGAATTCCAGGTCAGCCTGGACTAGAGCGAGACCCTACTTTGAAAAACCAAAAAAAATTTTTTTATTTATTTACTTATTTATTGGAGAGTGTGAGAGAACGAGCAAAGAGAGAGAGAGAGAGAATGGGCATGCCAGGGCCTCCAGCTACTATAAGTGAACTCCAACACCTGTTCCTCCTTGTGCATCTGGCTTTACTGGGGAATCAAACTCAGGTCCTTCTGCTTAGTAGGCCTTAAACACTAAACTATCTCTCCAGCCCAAAGTCTCTTATTGTTACAAATTTTATGTGAAGTTTGGATTTAGGTTCAAAAACATAAATAGATCTTCACTTTTCATTCATCATTCATTCATAAAGTCAATCACATAACATCCACAACATGTACTTGTGCTTGATAGTTACATTTTGATACAGACAAAAAGTTGAACATGTATGTAAGCCTGAGGAGGTAGGACATCTACAAACTAATATGAGTTAGACATTAGCACAATCATTAAATATTGATGAAAAGATACCAACCAATATAGCAAAAAGCAGGCTGAGCAAAATATACCTGAAGTTTTGAAGAGTCAAAACTGAAAATTCCTGGGCATAGTGGTGCATGGCTTTAATTCCAGTCTCTGGAGGCAAAGGTAGAAGAATCACTGTGAGTTCATGGCCAGTCTGGAACTACAGAGTGAGTTCTAGGTCAGTCTGGGCTGGATTGAGACCATACCACAAAAAAAAAGAAAAGAAAAAAATTGAAATTATCATGTTGGATAAAAAATACAGTGTGTGACTAAAGGGATTATATCATAGACAACTATATTGATATTGGTAAGGTAAAGCAGGGTGCTAGAAAATGAGCAGACTGGACTCCAACAACAGATACCAGAGCTGAATCAGGTCGTAGTAATGATGACAAGGGTCACGGTCCTTCCAGAGACACGTGGAACTTAATGGGCTGAATATGTACCATGGTTAAGCAAGGAAAATGCAAGGGACTTGAGCACTGGTTACTTTGCAGAGCAATATGATATACAATATTGGAAATGTACAGAAGGGGTGTTGATAACAGACATCCATGCTAAACACCACACAAAGAGTATTACATATGCCGATAAGAAAACACATTTGTGTGTGTTTGTGTGTGTATGTGTGTGTATGTGTGTGTGTATGTGTGTGTATGTGTGTGTATGTGTGTGTATGTGTGTGTATGTGTTTGTATGTGTGTGTATGTGTGTGTGATGGTGCACATTACTTTCCACATTTCAGAAACAGAAAATTACGATTTACATAAATAAAAATCTTGAGTAAGGTAACTCAGAATAGATTTTATTTAAAGCCTGGACTTTTGTCAGTTCCCATACTTTGCCTCATGCTGAAATATGGATAATATTGAGTGAAACATTTGATTTCATGCTCCAAGACAGTTTTGGGTCCAAAGGGTATTGTACTAGCAATGTATGTAATGAATTGAAGTGTTACATACACAGAACATAATAATAGATGTAACTATTATGTATGTGTATGCATATATGCATGTATACATATATAGTATGTGTGTACATGAAACTTTTTTTCTCAAATCTTATTCATTGATGTTATCTTTTCTTACTATGGTGTACTGGTAACATGGAGTTTATCTTACTGTTGTAGTCAGCTACACGCCACTGGGATGAATCTCCAAACAAGGCACAGTTTATGGGAGGAAAGGAGTTATTGAAGCTGTAGATCCAGGGGCTGTTCCATAATGGAGGAAGAGGCTGGCCCATTTCACAGGTCCAAGTAGAGAGAGAAACCCATCACCAGCAATTCCAAAAGCAGGCAAGCACACTCAAATCCACAAACAGCAGAAATTCCAGGCTTGAGCTCAGACTGCTCTTTGCATATGTGTAGCTGGAATTCCAGACCCAGAATCACTTTGGTGCTGAACACTAGGATCTGTCCAAGGTGACACACCCTCCAGCCAGGTAGCTGGAGAAAAACTTTAATAAACTCTGGAATCCAATGGGAGACAACCCTCTAAACTACCACAGTTACTCTCCTCTTAAGTGTGCAAATATTTTGTTTCTAAATCAGGGTTTTATTTAGAACTCAGGAAAACAGCATTCCTGCAGTTTATATTTCTCTTTAGGATAAATTTCCGGAAGTAGATACGTTGGGTCAAACATAGTTTTGAAGATACTAGCATTCCAGTCCCTTTCTCCTCTTTTCCAGCCCACTCCTCTTAGTATATCCAGCAGTTGTCCTAACCATTGAGAAGATCACTTCATCTTCCCTTCACAGAACACCTGAAGCTCACTCACTTCACTTCCCCCAGAATTCGTATCTTAGCGTGCCAAAGAATTGGACAAGCTTAGATAGAGAGCATCTTTAACACCACCCATGTTTATTTATATCAGAGGAAGTTCAGAGAATCTGGGAGTGACATTAGGGAAAGTAGTCCGTTCCTTATTTAAAAGGAAAGGAGAAGTAACAGAGATCTCCAGCTACTAGTGTGGAGAGAGCATATGAGAGAGTTTTTAGCCACATATCAGTACATCTGTGGTGATTAAACAAGAAGGAATATCAGAGGGCTCCCATCATGAGGAAAAAGGTGGGAAAGAACCCCAGCCCCTCACCACAGGTAGGGGGCCTTACCCAAGCCCTGGAGATTCAGAGGTCTTTCTGTTGGCTTTCCATGTGGGAGCATGAGAGAGACAGAGTTTCCTGTTCCAGTGATGATTCTCTGGCCCAGGTGAGCAGAGAGATGGCTTGTTGGCATATCTTTGACCAATCAGTTTCAGGATTCAGGTTTGAACTCTAGTTGAAGACAGCTTCCATTCAAGGGGAGAGGTTAGGCATGAGATGAGTGGAGCCTGCCTGAAAATACAAGTTCAAGGACACTCCTGCTTATTAGCTTAGCTCTGGAGTCCCAGTCACCCTAACCTGTCACACCTCCATCCTCTCATGTGTTCATTTCCCCCCAGGAAGCTTAAATTCAGGGAAGAGCTTCGGCATGCTCATTAACCTCAGGTGTCCCTTTCATCGATACACTTCCAGGAAAAATCCTTCTGAAAAAAATGTCACTCTTGGTTGATTTCAAGCTTACATTCATGCAAGTGATCGTGCCTGGAGAAAATCACATTAGTGCACTGACTGCCCTAACCCTACACACATGGTGAGGCACTGACAATATACCCTGGTTGTTATCCACAACCAACCTGAACTCATGATTACCATGAATGACTAATACCTCTCTGTGTCTTCAAATTCATATGTCTTCTTTCTCCTTGCTTTCTACTTCATGGCACAAAGAAGTGACTAAGCAGAGACCTCCCACCCAACAGCCCCACTTGTTCCCATGCACTCTGCCTTCCTTTCCGCTGTTACAATGAATTAACAATCCCCCATTCTCAGGTTGTCCCCTACTTGTGTACTAGAGTGTGCTGACATTTGACATGACATCACTCCTACATTCCTACCTGTTTCAGTTGGCATGTTTCCTTCTTTTATGTATATCATTTCTTATCAGCTGATAATGGGTGGCAATAGATCCAGTTTAGAAAAAATAAAAAAAATCCAGCCTGTATTATCTATCCTCCATGTATTATCCTCCATATCTTCACTTTACAACAAACCTTGAAAGAACCGTCTGCTGTCATTTTTCTCCCCTCTTCTCCACGAATTTGGTCTTGAATCTACTGGAATCATTTTTGCATATTCATGTATGTGTATGCATATATGTGTATTCATGCTCATATGTGTGTGCATGTATGTAAAGGGCTGAGGTTGATGTTGAATTCCTTCTTCAATTGCCCTTCATGTTATCTTTTGAGAGAGGGTCTCTCACTGACACCAGAGCTTGCTAATTCAGCTGGAACAACTAGCCAGCAAGCTCCTGTCTCCACCTCCTCAGTGCTGGGATTACCTGGATGCACCACTATGCCCTGGTTTTATTTGGTTACCGGGTATCCAAACTCAGTTCTTCACACTTGACTCTGTCACAGAGCGATCCCCCCAAACCCAGTGTAATAATTTCTATACTTCCTTACTAAAATTATTGCTGTTAAATTTCCATTACATCTGCTGTTAAAAGTCACTTATGGTATCCATATCAACAAGTTAAAGGCACACTTCTCTTTTTTCATCTTTTTTGGTTCTTATAGCATCTGGTTTAATGCTGCCAGGACAACATTCCTGTTTTTATTTTTTTTAATCCTTATTGGCTGTTTTAATCTCAGTTTTTATTGAATGATTTCTCATTACTTTCCAACATTTGAATTTTGGAATGTCCTAGTTATCTGACTTATTGCTGTCTTCATCTCTGCCCATGAACCATGTGACAACATCTGATGTCATAGAATCATATTCTACCAATATACTGATTAGTGTCAAATTTATATGTCCCCTCCACCTGACATCTTCAGACTTCAAATCTACAGTTTGTTTAGTATCTTTTGATGTTCAAATGCATCAGTTTTTACAAAACCAAACCCAATTTCCCACTTTTTTGCCTCTATAAAATAATCTCTTCTTGAAGACTCATAATGACAATGACATAACATTGTGGCATTTTGTTAGATCCAAACCTTTTAGAAACTTTACTATTACCATTGGCTTCTTTCACTAACAGCTACAACCAAGTTATCAGGAAATCTTGATGATTTTGTCTTTCAAATATCTCCAAAAGTCAACCACCTCCACCACCACCATCATCTCTCACGACCTTGGATGCAATCTCCCTAATTAGTAGCAGTTCCTGTCTCATTGCTGGGACAAAAGAGCCAGTCAGAAGCAGCTGAATGGGAGGAAAGGGTTTATTTTGGTTTAGAGTTTCAAGTTACAAGCTTCATCATGGTGGGGAAAGCATGGCAGAACAGGTAGCCAGGGTGTCGCATCTTGTTGCAGCAACAGGAAGGAGGTAGTCTGAGTGAGCTAGCTCTGAGCTCTAGACTAATCAACTTTAAGGTCTGTCCCAGTGACACACCTTGTCATGGTTTGATCTAGGTGTCCCCCACAAACAAATGACTGTGTTCTGAATGATCGGTCTTTAGCTGATGGCAGTTTGGGTTTTATAACCTCCCTAGAGCTGTGTTGTTGGGGGCAGGTTTATGGGGTTATAAGCCAGCTTCCCCTTGCCAGTGTTTGGCACACCTTCCTGCCATTGTTTGCAGTGCTGTGGCGGAGGTGATATCCACCCCTCTGCTCATGCCATTATTTTTCCTGCCAGGATGGAGTCTCCCCTCGAGTCCGTAAGCCAAATAAACTCATTCATTCCTCCACAAGCCGCTTTTGCTTGGGTTCTTTTTGGGCAGCAACTAGAAAGTTGACTACAACACACCTCCTCTGGAAAGGCTCCACCTTCCAAAAACTCCACCAGTTAGGGACTAAGTAGAGGCTTAATCACAGGTACTGAGGTTAATGAGGGACACTTTATGTTCAAACCACCACGTACAACAAACCACTCTCATCTTTCCTTGAATTTTCCCACTTGTCACAGACTAGTATTGTCTCCCTACTCCCACTTGTGTGTACAAGTCTTTCTTCATGAAGGATTGTAATGATCCTGGAAAAAAATCAGAGCAAGATAGATCATTCCATCTATCTGCTAAAGAATTTTCTTCAACTTCAAAATATGTTTATTTATTTATTTGAGAAAGAGAAAGAGAGACAACTCCAGATGCATGGGCCACTTTGTGCATTTCACTTTATGTGGTTGCTGGGGAATTGAATCCTGACCAAGTAAATGGATTTAACTGCTGAGCCATCTCTCCAGCCCTCATCATTTTTTTAGCCAGAGTAAAATCAGAGTCTCTCCACTGTGATTTGCACCTCCTTTTCCATATCTAAATTCACATGTAGTCTTCTTTCTTCTCTTCCAACCCAGTCCTCTCTGCTTCCTCAGGTCTTAGGGTCTTTTCCTGGGCCTTTGCACTGTCCTATATGCCTTTCCTGGGATGCATGTGAGGTACACTTCCCTTTCTTTAGGACTTGACTAGATGTCTCCTCTTTTTATTCCTGCATGTAGTTACCACTACCATTTTTGTTTAATGAGTAAATAGAATTTATAAACTCAAATTGTTTGTTGGAACACATTATCAAATTGTATAATACATAAATTTCTGTGTGAACAGATTTCATTGCACAGGTAAGGATTATTGTTATTTTATTATTACCATTATTTTTGAGGCAGGGTCTTGATATGTAGCCAAGAGTGGTCTTAAATTTTGCAACCCTCCTACTTTCCAGTCTCCCAAGTGTTGGAATTATAGGCATGTGCCTAGCTGGATGCAATTTTTAATTTTTGCTTACTTGATGGGTAAATTACATTTGGTAATAGTGTGATGATACTATATGAACTAAATGAATTAGCATAGTAATACCTACGAGGAAGATAACATAACAAAACTTTTCTTGGAATACACATACAAATCACCTTTAGGAAATGAAGTGGATATCTCAACTTCTATTGTATCATTTCCTTTTCTACCTGTATACACCACACCATCCAGGAGTGTTTGGATTAACCCAAATGAACACGTAAACACAAAATATGATTTAATGGAGTGTCAGAAGAATGCATGCTCTGCTCTCCAAACTGACTGTACCCAAAGCTTTTATTCTGCTGCAGGCAGTCAGAGCTATGGGTGTCAGGAATAATAGATCATGAGTTTGCACAGATCAAATCATGAGTTGTTTGTGTTTATCAGGAAGTCTTTGGAGAAGCTGGGAGCACCTTGTCTTTAAGAAATTCCACCCAAGGTACATAGTCTTTCTTATCTTCATTTTTAGCCTGTGAAAAGATTAACCTTTTGTCAATTACCTGTTGTCTCTTAAATATGATTATCTGATTGATTTTCAACTATTTGTATTTTCCTTGAGTTGGTGTATTCAAAAGGTCATAACTGAGAAGAATTTACAATAACCTTCAAAAAATTCATACAAAGAAATGGAAAAATATTCTAATACTGTGATCATTATAAAAGAACCAAACCAATTCATCTCATTTTAGTATTCGTGGATTATAAATAATGAATTACTACTGACTTATAATTTTCTGGTTTATTAAAACATAAGGGAAGTAAATTTTTTAAAATGTAGGCATTTTTGGAAAAATGGTGATATAATAGTAAAAATGTATTCATTATGTAAATAGCAAAGTATATATTTTTATATTCAACTTATCATTTTTTGTTTAATATTTTAATCACTCTAACAAGGTTCCTTATGATTAAAGAAAATTACAAGTAGTGGTGTATTCAGATTTTGACACATGGATTGAATAATTATTTTCTTTTTTCTGGCATTAATTTAATGAACTTCTTTTGAATGTATTATTCATGAGCCTTTTGCCACAGAATATCTTTATTATAAAACTTGCTAAGGAAGAGAGTTTCAAATGAAAGCTTAGGTTTAACAATGACAGTTTCTATTTGCTTTATTAAGGTATAATTTACATATCTTAAAATCCATTCATTTTAAATATACAACTCAATTATTTTTGAGAAATTTCAAGGAAAATTTTAGGGTTATGCAACTCTCATCATAATTTGCTTCTAACATATTTCTGTTGCCTCAGACATTCTCTTGTGTGAGTGTCTAATTTGATGTTTTTTTCTCCCATGGGTTTTCTCAACTGGCTTTTAGTGTTTAAATCTTTGCCCAATTCAAACTTAGAACAATTTTCATCTTCATTCTACTGTAAATTTTTGTAGTGCTAGCTCTTACAACATGGTTTGTAATCTCGTCTAACTTACTTTTAATGCATGGGTTGAGATAAAAATTTAAGTTCATGTTTTTTGCATATGCATATTTAAATGTTCTAATAGTATGTTGAAAGATTGCCCCTTTCTCAAGGCCATTTAAAAAAATCAATTGATCAAAAATAAAATTTCATTTCGTTCAATTTTCTGTTTCTCAGTTTATACCCAGTCCTACTGTCTTGATTATTGTTGCTTGATAGTAAGTTTAAAACAACATAGTGTAAGTCCTTCAATATGCTGAGTGTGATGGCCCACAACTGTAACCCCGGCATCTCAAGGGACTCAGGAGGATCCTGAATTTGAGGTCAGTATGGATATATTGTGAGGGTCAGTCTGGGAAAACAAGCATAAATAAACAAACAAAATTAAAAGAGTTGTTCTTCAAGGTATACCATTAAGAAAGTGAAAGATCATGGGGCACGGTGACAAGCAGGTGTAATCCCAGAGGCAGGTACTAGTCTACCTGCATGACATAGGCTAACCTTGTTGAACAGAAAGGTGGATGGAAAAGGGACAGGGACTTTGAGATTCTATATAGTTTTGCATTTTTTTGAAATTTTATATAAATGAGTCATACAAAATATAATCTTTAATGTTTTCATTCCTTCATGGCCAGAGTCTCTCACAGTTTGGATTTAATGAAACATGTTGGCTTTCTTTTTTATAACAAATGAAAATGTTCATTTTATAAAAAAACTATCTTCACTGGGCATGGTGTTACACTTGTAATCGGAGTCCTTGGGAGGTAGAGGCAGGAGGATTACTATAATTCCCAGGCCAGGCTGGGCTCCATAGTGAGCTCTC
The DNA here is from genome assembly GCA_004024765.1 of Zapus hudsonius. NCBI lineage: Eukaryota > Metazoa > Chordata > Mammalia > Rodentia > Dipodidae > Zapus > Zapus hudsonius. Next base: position 20,115 of record PVHP010019948.1, read on the forward strand.
TGCTCGGCTACAGCTACTTAGTGAGATTGCCTTAAGAAGTCAAAACAAAATATAACAAGAAATTCAAACTCCTTTTTATTGCACTTTGCCTAGTTTATTAAAGTTGAGATAATGTTCTTTGGAACTAATTTTTTTTCTCATTGTTGACACATCTAAAAAAAAATCTTACAGCAGCCTAAAGCATATTTGATGACCTAAAAGTTATATAACTTTTGAAACATTTGTTTTTTTAATCCATGTTTTTAACTTTTTATAGCTATTAACAGAATGAAATTTTATTTATCATTGTGGTTAGTTTGGCAGTTTTGCCAGACTCCAAAATTTCCCCAGGAGTTAAAGGCATATAGAATGTTAATAAATAAGTATAGGTGATGTATATCTCAACTCTACTGCTTTCTTGTACCGGAAGTCCCAGCCATAATTTGGATAACACATTTTATTATCAAGTTTGAAGTGAAATAAAAAAAGAAAAGAAAAAAAAAGTAAATCACCCTGTCATAATCGTGAAAACAATCCTTAATGCTAAAAACAACAATATCAGCAAATTTTCCCACTCACTCAAAATCGTAAAATGCTGCATCACCCTTATGCAGCACTGAGGAGCACATGGAATGGAGACGAGGACCTCATTGGAAGCAGAATGGAAGGAAGCCTCCATGATCACCGAGTAGCCTGCCAGGCAGGTGTCCCGTATCACCAGTGAGTGCTCTGTGGAGGTAAAGTGAGTCAGAATGGGAAATCTCATAGTGGAGATAAGAAACCTTAGATGGGTAAGAGGATTGAGTTTGGGCTCTGGTGGACCTAGGCTGGAATCTACCTCACCCTGCAGCTGAGTGACCAAGAAAGTCAGCTCTTTCCTCATCTACATGTGGGGCTAACGATAACAGAAGTTATTGTAAGAGATAAATAGAATAGCATGTTAAGCCATCAAAACAGTAAGCAACACTAGTCAGTAAATGTTGGATAAATTCTGTTTATTATTAAATTTCTTCAACAGGTATTTGTTGAGTACTTGCTACATGGCCTATGTTATACTAGGTGATGGGGTTGTGGCAGTAAACAGATGGATTTGGACTCAGTTTTCAGAAAGCCCATCTAGGAGATGACTCTCTTAATGTGTTCTTCATAGCTTGTAATTTTTCTTGAACCGATGGGCTTTATTGCCACACATAGCTCCCAGCACATGATGTCACTGCATTTGTCCAACAAAATGAATGGGAATTAGTCATCTCTATGGCAGCTGACTTTTGTCATCAGGAGGGAATATGATATTGGATTCCTCTTGGTGGGAAATTCTTAGTATTTTTCCCAATGAAAACATTTTTTTTTTGCCTTAATAGTTACACGTGTTGAGCTGATTATGCGTTAATTAAGATGATAAGGGCTTTTTTTTTTGTCTGTTTGGTAGCTGTGTGTGTGTGTGTGTGTGTGTGTGTGAGTGTGTGTCTGTGTTTACTGTTCCTTAGCACAGTAGTGCTGGATGCTTAGCAGCAACAGTGCATTGTAATTGAAAGGAGGAAATACATTGCTAAGTGATGGTGTGGTGGTTTGGTGACTTGGTTCAGGCGCCCCCCCCCCATAAAGTTAATGTTACTGAATGCTAGGTCCCCAGCTGGTGGCCATTTGGGAATTGGAGCTTTCTGGAAGCAGTGCATTGTTGGGTTGGGCTTATGGGTGTTATAGCTAATGTTGACAATGTTTGACACACTCTCCTGTTGCTGTTGTCCATCTGATGTTGGCAAGGAGGTGATGTCCAGCCTCTGATCATGCCACGTTTTGTCTTGCCTTCATGGAAATTCCCCTTGAGTCTGTAAGCTAAAATAAGCCCTTTCCTCCCATCAGCTGAATGGACTACAACACATGGTTTAAGAGGTTTTGATTTCTTTATGAAGCAGATAACTACAGGAGAGTTTTAGCGGTTACCAGAGACATCATTACAGAATTCATATTTTGTCAATGCTGTTGATTTTCTATAGGTTACATCGCCTTTATTTCCTGTGTACATAAAGGAGTCAAATGACTTCTGGAATAGAAGTTACTCTTAAAGATGTCTAGTGACAAAGCAAGTAAGAGCAAGGTGCGAAGAGGCAAACACATGTCAGATAAGTAAAATACAATAATCCTTGCACATATAGATTTATATTCTATTTGTGTTCAAGACATATTTTAAATGGGTACAGATTATAATAAAGGCTGAATACCGTGTATATTTATTTGTTTTATTTAAATTACTTTCACAGTCATTATTGTGAGCCAATTCACATACTTTTTATGTATATTTTCACATTTTTGAGTTGAGATGTCATATGTCTTAAGCTTACCTGTGTGCTCTCCCTTGCTCCTTTTTTTCCTCTCTCCCTCCATTCCTCCTTCCATTTACTATATAAAAAGGTAAATTTACATTGGTGAGTTCACTAATGATCCTGTCAGTTAAAAATTTCAATTGCACTTATGATGCCCAAATTTATCTGAGAATTGTTGATTGCCAGCATCACAAGCTGTCAACTACCTTTCGGATGAACTTTCAGTGGGAGTAAATATGACAGTCATATTGCTGTCTGCATCCTAAGAGTGCCTACCAGGGATGACTTTTTAAGGAAGAAAAGCTTGCCTTTCAAGCTTTGAATTTCTTTAAGAAAATTCCAGCACTTACAATATAGATTGTCTGATAACTATGATCTGAAAGAATTATCCACTACTTAAATTTACATTGACATTGTATGTGTGTGTGTTGGGGTGGGTTCTTAAATATTTAAATGTTTTATTCCTTTTCTTCATTTCTAACTAAATGAGTCTGTTGGAAGATATATATATATATATATATATATATATAAATTATATATATAATGATTTCAGTAACTTCAATAACTTCAAGTAAATGAAACACCATCAAACATATCTATTCTGTTTTGGAGCAAGATAATTCATCAGAAAAAGAGTCATTTATCACTGTGACATTATAAATTTTGTTTGGAGATAGGAATGTTATGGTAATCACATAACCCAAGGCCATTTCGGCAGGCCCAATAACTCCTTAAAAGCAAATAGCCACATTTATAATCCCTTAGTTTCTTACATATGAGATGTTCATTTTATGAGCTTCCACATGAGGACTGGGGTATGAGAAATTACATAGAAAAAGACCAAATTTCTTAAACTTAAGGATAGTTTCTGATGGCCAAGGAATTGCCACACACATCAGCTCTTGAATTTTGAATTGGTTCTCTGGGATTTGGGTCTCGTTTTGGGACCTTTCTGGGCTCCATTTCCTTTGTCAGTCTGAAGAAAAAGACTTTTATGGTTATTTAATTGTCAGGTGTTTAAATCAATTGACATATTACTGGCATCCTAGTTTAACCATGACCTCCTGGAAGTCATGATCCAAGACTTGCTAATCACTGTCATCTTTGTTTACCCTCAGCACGAATCAGTGCACCAAAAACCATGCATATGAACTATTTTGGATTTTCCTGCACTACAGTTACTGCTAAAAGTCCTCAGCCTTGTAGCATTGTTTATGTTGACTTTTTATTGATAAGCTTTTGAACACAAGAAAATACATGGGATAGGTTTGAATTATCATGAATTTTGCTGCTCAACTTTAAAATTCCACTTGGAATGATATTTAGGTCATGTGAAAAACTATAAACTTAGCTTATCTTGCTTATTTACTTTCAAGACACAACGTGAGTCCTACATAAGACACATTTTTCTCAGCACTTTGGCTGGCAGGAAGTATAGGGCTATGTTATTTTCTTTTATCACAAAAGCTTTAGCTATACAAAGATTTAAGACTACATTATTTATTACTTCCTGATCACTTTTATTATTGGCTCTTGACTCTTTAATTTTATGTTAATATAGTCTACTTTTCCATTTTCTTTTTCTTGGTAATCTTACCAATGACCCTTTTTAAGTAGATGAATAGTTGAAAATTAGAAAAAAAATGAGCTGTCCAATTCCAGTGAGCTCCATGTTTGTTGCAACATCCTGCATTAATTTTATTAAATCAGAATTAATTTTGAGACTCAATTAAATAAAATGTCTTAGTCAGTAAAGCAGCATACTGCATATTAATAAGAATAATATGCACATTCTGAAATCAGACTCTAAAATATGTAATACTAATTTTAATAAATATAACTTATGCTAATTAACCAATCTATCCACATACAGCATATTTATTTACGGTGGCAGTATTTCTTTCAGCTTCGAAATAAAATCGGGCACAATATCGAGTAGCCCTTTCTATGTTAGCATGTTTCTCTTTGAGCTCATAAATGGAACGTAACTCTTAATGTGATGTTTTGGAGGTAAAACAAGACAATTTGTTCTTTGCTTGTGCACTCTTCAATGTACCAAGTTTTTGTTTTTTTCAATCAGCACCCTGTATATTCAAAACTTCCTTTTATCTTCAGGAGACAAACAAATTAACAAAAGTATCACTATATAAGATTTTAATGAACAGACAATCCATAGTATAGAAAAAAGTTCTGTTTCCATTTATAATACAAGCTTTTCTAATGAGACAATCTTAAGGACTGAAGTAAAACAGGGTTATCCCTTAACTTCATTGAAGGTAAAAAGTCTGGGGAAAGATGTGTGTTTTAGAAGCATTTTGTGGTCCTTAATGATAGAAGGAAGAAAGAATAGTAGTTATTTCTCTGAGAGATATGAATAATTTCAGTCATAAAATATAGCTATGACTTTCCTAGAAGACACTGACAATAAAAGATATCAAAGTAATAATAAAAATGCCAAGTTCCAGCTTCTGGGCAAGGCTTGACTTCTGAAGCCCTTCTCTTCAGTGAGTTAGACCTCACAGGTAATACAGCAAACCTGATTTCAAAGGGGAGGCAGAGGAGTGCTGGGAGATCTCAAGAGCAAGTCGACTTCCTTTTCCCCAATCTGACTCCATCAGTTGTGCCAATCAGCCCTGCCAGCTGATGGCCAAGTTAGTGTCTGTTCCTGCTGTCCTAGATCACGATGGACTTGTTAGTATTCACTTTGACATTGCTGACGTGGAAGTCACCCAACTCTTGCTACATAGTCCAGGCTGTCCTTGAACTCACAACCATCTTGCTTTAGTCACCTAAGAGCTGGGATCACAGGCATGTCACAGTTGGCTTGTTGCACTTCTTGAAGTAAGGAAGATTTCACTTCCTTATTTCGCTGTGTGAAGGGTCTAAGCTATCAGATTTCCTTTGGAAGAAGGTAGAGTCGGGTACTTGAGGCTGTAGAGAGGCAGCCTTAAGAGAACTTCCAAGGATCACATCTGAAAGGGCTACACCAAGAGGTCCCCAGAAAGGTGCCCAGTAGCTCTGCCTCTTCTCCCTCAAACACTCTTCTTACTTCAGTCAAGATTGTCAATGTATTTGTCCTTCTGCCTCTGAAAGATTCTCAATTTTGTCAATCTGAGCCCAGTTGTCCATATCATAGAATTTTATTTTTCCTCTATCTCTTTTTATAAACAAACTAGGGAGTTCTGTTAGAGTATTCAGTAAGCACAATTGTCCACATATTCTATAATATCTTTCTTCTGTCTTATTAAGGAAAGAAGCCACTTTACTGAGCTCTATGTCACTATGAAAACAGATCTAATTGTATAATATGTTCTTTATAATAATCTTATTTAATTGGTAAAGAAAAAGGGTAAAAGGAGAGAAGTTACTCAAGCTCACATGGCTAATTAAGAATGACGAATTAAGAATGACATCAAGGTCCAATTCTAGTACAAGTTGGTGAACCCCAGAGTCCCTGCTCTTTGGTAATATCTGGACTCTTTATTCTTTTGGAGAACTGAGTTGCCCATCTGGTTAAATCACATTATGCCTGACATTTCTCTGTGGTCCTTTACATTGATGAAAATAAAGGACATACCATAGGATATTTTTCCTCATGCATAAAAAATTTCTAAATGGAATTAAAGTGAAAATTTTCTATCATAATAAAATGTAGTCCCAGTAATACTATATATATTTATTGATTAGTTAACACAAAATAGATGCACAATACATACTCACTAACAAATGGTTGTACTATATTTAATTTTAATGGCTGCATTTTGTATTTATGGAAGTGGAAATTAGAGGTAGGTTTTTATGTTTAAAGAAATCCACCTGAGTTCCTAAATGGATTTTAAAATAAGAGTTTAGAGGAATCGTTCCCATAACACTCCACCACCATATTGTTGAGCTATTGACTGTCTTGTTGACATTTGCTGAAGAGCTGGAACATTGAATAGTGTAGCATTTCTTTCCTGTTTTAAAAAGATTGTAAAAAGACTTTAAAAAGAAGAAAATGACAAGCTATTTTGTTTCCAGAGTTCAGTATAACTGAGCAGTGAACAGTGAACAGAATTGTAATATGGACACCTGAGTTTCCATCCTATGCACAAAGTCTCATTTTAGCCAGATTTGAGAAGTCTAATTCACATTCCATGGGGTCTTTCTTTGGCTTTATTTCAGCTGGTCTTCCTAGGCTAACAGCCAACCATCAGACTGTTTGTAATAATGATTGTGGAGTAGGTGAGAACATTACTGTAGTGCCTACAGCAGAAACTTCTTCTTGCTATTGTTATTTTCCTGGCTTGCATTATTTTTGTGATGTTATCTTTTTATTAGGTGAATAATTATTAAAACATATCTATCCCTTGTAATTTCCAAGTCTTCTAAAGCTATATGATCATAAGTCATAGCTGTTGGTTTTAGAGAAGACTCCTGTGTTGGCTATAAATACATTTGCCTGAAGAGCAGGATAGTTTCCACGTTACCACTTAGAAAATTTAGTTCAGTGAGATTGTGAAGATTGCCATTTGCCTACCCTCAGTTTTTTAAGATAAGTGTATATAATTTTAACTATTTGAAATGTTATTCCACCTACATGCAGCACTCAAGTACAAAAATCACTTAGAACATCGACAAGGTAATTCATGAAAAACAAATTACTGTATCAAAATAGTCATAGTATCTCTGTAAAAATGTGAAGTCAAATGTCATCTCCTACTGGATGGAGATTAATGTGCCACATGCAAAACCTTTTATTCTAAGGTTTCTGTATCAGAAAAGAGTTTCTTCATTCTTCAAATGTATGCATTTATATTCCTGATAGTTTTTATGGCTGCATTTTGTATGTGAACTGTGTTTATCTTCTCTTGCATCCCCCTTCACTTCACCAGGAAACCCCTCCCCATTCTTACAATCTCATTTTATCTAAATCCACTTTCTGAAGGTCTCTTTTTAGTGTCACAGGACTGGGTTAAGACAACCTCCCCCTGACTTCACAGTGGCCTGTATTTACCATCACAGCGTGGATTGCGTCTTCCTTTAAATTTCTCGATTTTCTCTTATACTAAATGCCAAGTTCCTAAAGAAGAGAAACCGTCTTCTTACCGTAAAGAAGTTATTCCGACAACACTCTTGGCAGAGTAGAGCTGCCCAATTAGTACTTAGACAATTGAATTAAACTGAGTATTTTGAAAGGTAGAAAGCATTCAGCCTTACCACACTGAATTAGATGCTACATTTTATGTTTTAATAGAAGCACAAACATGTTAATGCTGTTTCTTTTTAGTTCTTGTTTTCTGAGAATTTTTGTCATGATATATTAGTCAATTTGTTAATTTTTTAACCGAATGTATTGAAATGATTGTATCATTTTCTCAATTTAAGTAATATGGTGGATTGCATTGATTGACTTTCAGGTACTATACCACCCTGGGATTCTTGGGATAAATCCCACTTTGTTATGGTACATGGTTCGTCTCCATACTGCTCAACTTGATTTGCCAACAGTTTAAAAGCACTCTTACGCTTATGTTCACAAGGGGTATTGGTCTACAGTTATCTTGTAGGATTTTTTCTGGGGGTTGCAATTAATTCTGGTTTAATAAAATAGGAAAATTTATTTTCTAAAATTCTACTTTCTGAAAAAGTTTATAAAAGGAAGAATTATTATATGTCCTTTCCTTATTTGATAGATCACCATTGAATCAATCTGGGCCCAAAGTTCTTATTTTGGGACAGATTTAGTTATAAATTCAACCTTCTTAAGTTCATATAGAGCAGTTCAAGTTTTTAAATGTCTTCATTGTGCTAGTGAGGAATATTCTAATTTCATTTAGGTTGCCAAAATTGTTAATGCAAAATGGTTTAAAACTAACCCTAGTATCTTATGATTTTCTTATTTCCTTTTAATATATGTTGAATGTATAATGAGGGTGTCTTTTTCGTCCCTAATATTGGTAAATTTCCTTCTTTCCTTCCTTCCCCTCTTCCTTCTTTCCCTTTGTACCTCTCCTTCTCCTGATAAGGACTGTATAATACTTTAACCTCTGCTTGCTGCTTGTCCTTGCCAAATTTAATAGTTCCATGGAGTAACTGTAGGAACCTCTCTTTCTGGTGCATTAAGGCCATTTTAAAACAAGTTTCTGTTCATCAAAACTGTGCCTATGACCTTTTGACATTTCAGTAGCAAGTGTTCCTATGAACACAAATATGAGCTAATTGAAAGTTAAATTTGACAAAAATTCTACTGTGTCTCGTGCCATGATCTACTTGTGTGTACTTTCTAGATAGTTTATTCAAGGATGTAGTGATGTAGATGAGTAATATTCCTCTTTAAAAATCCTCAATGGCTCCTTCCTCTTATAGAACAAAGTCAATAACTGTTAGGTATTCAAACCCTTTACCTTAGATTTTCATCACTGTGACAAAGTACTTCAGATAATAAGTTAAGGGAGGAATCATTTATTTTGGCTCATGGGTTCAGAGCTTTGACTCCATGGTCACTAGTTTCACTGCTTTTAGGCCTGTGATTTACAGAAATATAATGGCAAAAAGATAGTGTGGTGGTTTGAGTGGAAAATGTCCCCCATAGCCTTGTGTTTGTGATTAAGCTCATATTAATCCCTGGCTACAAGTGCCTTTGGACAGTGGGGCCTTGGATGGGGTGTTTGCTAGGGGAAAGCCTTGAGGTTTATTAGTCCAGCCCCATTGGGTGTTCATGGCTACTTCACTCCTGCTGCTTCCTCACTGATGCTGATGTATAATGAAGTGAGACACTAGGTTCTTATTCCTATCAAACTCCCCTTCCCCCTGATGAAACTTCCCCTGAAAATTATAAGCCAAAATTAATCTTTTCCTTTCATAAAGTGCTTCTGGTCTGATGTTTTAAACCTGGTCAGCCATGACAGAGGTAGGAAAAGAGAGATAGCAGAGGGTGAAGATATATTCTTCCAGGGCACACCCTTGGTAATTGACTCTGTCAACAGATTAGGCCACTAATGAGATTAGAGACCTTATGATCCAATCACTTTCAAATATAGACAAAGACAATTAAGTCTTTAGTACCAAGCTTTTGAGGACATTTCATAGTCAAACTAGAACAATCCTCCTTCCCTCTAAACTTTGGAAAGTTTTGTTTTATTATGTTTCTATCCTCATCACTTTCCCTACTTATGAATTTATTTGATTTTACCAACAGAACCAGTAATTACCACTTGTGTACCTTCACCTTGGTTGCATTATTCTATTTCCTAATTCTCCTGTTACCTTGGACACCTAAGAGAGGTGGCAAAAACTCATCAATGAAAACATTTACTGAAGAGAAAATGGGAACACTACATGAGCTCCATTTCAGGTCTTTTTTAGTCTGAAAGTTATTAATCTCATTTGATTGCTTTCATGTTTATGGGAAGATAACTCTTCATAAGAAATGTTATTTGAGGAGATAATGCAAGATATTTGAATAGAAGGCTGAAAAAGGAAGTGTGACTGGTAAGAGCCATGAGGCAGGTCAGTGACAGTGGACAACAGAAAGCTATTTTAAACATGTCAAGAAAATAAGTGATTGCAAATTTGAGATCTTGTTAATAAAGAACTTGCAGATTATCCAAACAAAGAAAATTTGGACAAATTTTTGATCTATCTACCTTTTAAAAACTGTATCTCTAAGTTGCATGGCAGTATGATTGATAAAAGAAGTATTTGTGCATTCTCTTTATTTATGCAAATGCATTTGACTACTGACGTAGTCAGCCACACGCCGCTGGAATGAATCTCCAAAGCATGCACAATTATGGGGAGGAAAAGTCAATAATTGAGGTATCAGACCCTGGGGAAGTCAAGGAAAAAATGGCTGGCCCGTTTTCACAGATCCAAGCAGAGACAAAGACAGAAGCCTGTGATTCACAAAATGCAGATCTCCAGACCAGGGTTCTGGCTCTTTTTTGGCATATCTTTCCTTAGTATTTTACATCCAAATTAGAAAGGGTCAGTCCCCATAGAGGCTAGGCAAAAGTGGCACTTCCTCTAGCCAGAAGCCTGGAGACAATTAATAATTTTAATAAATCCTTAATTCTTTTGGGGTTATTCTAACTACCACAACTACTTTTCTTAAATACTGTTGATGCTGTATCCTCAAGAGTCCACTCTGTATTTTATGAATGAACATGATATTACCATTAAAAAGCATATGCCAACTATGTATTAAGTTTTTTAAAGGGGAGGTAATAATCCCAATTTTGAGAATTTTTAGGAATATTTTCTGAGTTTATCAGTGGATAACTCCAATCAGCATACCTGAAGTAAATATATATATATATATATATATATATATATATATATTTGTATCTGAAGAACAAAAATATTGTTTTAACTTACACAAAATAGGCTTTAAAGCTATTGTTCTAGGAAGTAATTTAGATAATGCTATTCCACAACATATTTTTAATAAATAGAATAATTAATTGCTTTTCAACTGAAGAAAATTCAGGTTTTTATTAAACTTACAAAACACTTTCAATGCCCATGGTCAGAAGTATTATGTAATTTATGATGGATTGCATTAAATTTTTTTTTTAATATATATTTATTGTCCATAATGTGTTACATTATTTAGTGGGCAAACCATGCGTTGTTATCCCGAATTCCCCAATTCCCCCCCTCCCCATCCCTGATCAGTTGTATATCCTCCTCTGTGGGCTGTCTGTATTAGTCCTTGTGGCAAGGTATCCTGTATATCTTAGTACTCATCCCAGTCTTCCT
>PVHP010019949.1:0-31236 GCA_004024765.1 Zapus hudsonius
AATTGAATAGTCCAAAAACAAAAGCTAGTGAAAAAGTATTTATTCATCTAAATGAAACACATGCTTAAGCATTTCTCACTGTTATTCTAAAAAAAATTGCATCTGGACTGAGAATTTTTATTTCACTCTATGCCAGTGTGATATGAATTAATAAAATGGATAAATAATCAACTCTTAAAATTCAAGTGTTACTGGACTAACAAAGATGTATAACGTTCATGTTTTAAGTGGTGCCAGTATCATTTTTCATACAGATCTACAGTAAAACACCAAGGTAGCTATTTATTTATGAATTGCTTTTAATTTATAGTATCCTTTCTTCTTCATATTTTTCTTTTGACGTATCTCTTATCTGAATAGCCTATGGATTTATCTTGTGTCTGTCATTTTTTTCTTCACATGATTTAAAAATAATTAATTGCAGCACTCATTGATGATTTATGATTTTTACTGATGTAATTAATGATACACATCAATTTTCCTTCTTAATTGAAGGAGTCACTGCAAACTTTTCATTAAATCCACTAAAAGGGCAGGCTGGTGTAGTTCAGTAACCTTTGCAAATCTTAACTGGAACTTTATAATGTAAGAAGTTTCAGAAAAAAGATTACTTCCCAAGATAAAATCATAAGCAACATATTAAAATATCAGGAGATTTTCTAGTGGTTTGAGCAACTACCTTAAGAAGACTCAAGCTTCACTTGGCTAGAAACTAAAGATGCACTGTTTACAATTTCTAAGAATAATTTTATTCATAGAGAATATTAAATATTTTGGTATTCATAAAACTAATTTTAAGAATATCAGTTTCATTGAAAAAATAAAAACATGATATGGTTATCTTGAATGAATATAAAAAAATTGAACAAAATTGACTGACTTTCAAACTTCATTGTATTTCTGATTATTATTTCAAATATGCAAGTTCTTTATCTTAATTTCTAAGATTGCTGGACCATGAGATGATGTGGATATTCATCTGAAAGGCAATATAGAAGAACAAAGAAATCTCTTTTATCCAATTTGTTAAACTGTGAAAATAAGAGCAGAACGTATTGTAACTGTTATAAGATATATTTTGTTCACATTGGTTTCATGTTTGTTTTGGAATTTAATATTTAATTTGATATTTATCAAAGCAACAGTTAATTATTGTTATACAGCTTGCTGGATAAAGGACCCAAAAAACCTTAATATATGATGATGCTTAAATTATATATATATTAAAAGCAACAGTGTGTGCCTCAAGTGTTGTGAACTTGATTTGAGCATTTTATGGTCCTTCAGTCAGCTGCCTATTAAAAGTGTGATCAGGTATTTTAGACTGTGACTAGCTGTGTCAACAGAAGGAAAGTGGAGGATTAGTCTCTATGGCAACGACAAAGTATCCCTGTTTGTAGACAGACAAATTCTGCTACATCTGAAACTGATTGACAGGTCTATTCCTTTGCAACTGACCCATAGAAATTAGCAAGTAAAAGTTATTATACTGGGTTGTATTGAAGGGTTCTCAATATCTTAAAGTGCTCTTGTAAGTTTTTCTGCAGCATTTGCATGAGAAACCTGGCAGGAATTGTTCTGAGGTTTATATCTATGGTTTGATAGATTCTTTGTGGGGGAGTATTGCTGGTGAGAATAACTTAATTTTCAGTTCTCTGTATGACAGAATTGTTGGAGCATGGACTGAGGGGGAAACATACATCAAAGACCCCGAGCTGAATAATATGCTGCATTTCAAAATCACAAGATCTTGTAAGAATAGTATAAATAAATATATTTTGAACTGCTTTCAAGAAAATAAATTACCTATTAAGTAGGAATAATTGTTATAGAAATTAATTGATATAACTTTAACTTAAAATTTGGATGAATTGGATTCAAAGTTTTTAATCCATCTTTAAGTTTATTGTTTAAAACAGCAAAAATCACATTTATATAACAGTAAAGGAAATACTTTCTCTCTAGGTTACAATTTTTCTAGTAAAGTGTAACACTAGTTATAAAACAAAATAAAGGCCTGTATCTAAGAGAATTTTAGAATTATAGTTTAGCAAATGTGTCCATACATTGCCTTAAAGAGGAAAATATTAATTTCCTTGCTGAAACCTTGATTTCTTAGATTTAATCATGAATGCAAGACAATATCTTAAATATATTGTTTAACTGATTTAAAATGGGTATATACCTACTATGTATAATTTTATTTAGTGATAACTATATACTAATAATAACTGCATTTATATAAAATAAAATGTGATTCATAAAGGACAATTTAAATAAATGTGCTAAACTAACTTTTTATATAAATGTATTTATCTTTAGCTGAAATCATTAAGCATTGATCACTCTAATTGATACTATTTATTTGTTGGGATATATTTGTCTAAGAGTATATTTTCTTTGTTTCACATCTTAATTTGATTACTAATAGAACAAAACCAGAAGCTAAGACAAACAAAACCAAAATCAATCAGGGAGAGTGAACTCAGAGCAAACAGGGAATTGTGATTGAGTTACTTTTGGTTACTGGAGTGTGAACTAGCTGACTAAATTTGAGTGTATTGACTATGATACCCTTTTCTGTTGAGTGTGAGTCAAAAGCAGAAACAAGAAGATTTCTTATTTTTTAGGATTTCTAGATATGATGATCTTTCTTTTGAAGAAGAAATGTAGATAGTCCCTGAGCTTGTATCTGGTTTCCCTCAGGATCCTGGAGCAAAGTCTAACTCCATAGGTCACCTGTATCTCCTCCATTCAAGATGTCTCTGCATACTAACACTTGTTATTGCCCTTGGGACATGTGACCCTTTATATATTTGAGGTAACTCATTCATTGCTTTTCTTTTATATATATAAATTACATCTTTATCATCCATATTTAGATACACTGAATGAGCGAATAATGGCTTCTCTTTATAACACAGTTCTATTTCTTTGAGAATTAACCTCTCTCATATTTCAAATATAAGCAAATACATTATATAGCTTCTCTTTAGTGTAAAAATGAGAATTACCTGGTAGGCATGCTGTTGGAGAAATATTAAGCATTTCAAAATTAAAGTATAATTTAGCTATATTTCATTTTGAGTGTTCTTACACCTTTTAAGAAAGTCCCTTTTTTCTTCTACATTTTCCATACCCCAAGATTTGCACAAGAAGATAACACGATTTAGTACAGTTTTGTATATTTCCTCTAGTTCTGAGTTTGTAAGGAAGAACCCATTATACTAAGCGTTTGCATTACTGCAATTTCAAGGCTGTGGCAGCTGAGGAAGTATGATTTTTTTTTGGTTAATTAAATTTTAAAAAATATTTTATTTATTCATTTTCAAGCAGAGAGATACAGAGAGAAAGAGAGAGAGTGAGAGACAGAGAGAAAGATAGAGAGAGAGAAAGAGAGAGAGAGAGAGAGAGAGAGAGAGAGAGAGAGAGAGAGAGAGAGAGGAGAGAGAGAGTGCACCAGGGCCACCACCTTGTGGGTCTGGCACATGTGGGTCCTGGGGAATTGAACCTGGGGCCTTAGGCACTGGAGGCAAGTGCTTAACCGCTGAGACATCTCTCCAGCCCCTAATTAATATTTTTGAGGAGAGTCATTCTTGGAAATTTATGTTTCTTTTTTTGTTTTCAATAAACATAGGGAAAGTTCATTTTCAAAGCTGCATTGGCTCTCATAAGACTTGTTCAAATGTAAACCAAATAAAACTTGTAAATAATATAGCCAAATATTAAAATTCTTGATGAAAAGCATCATAAACTTAGCAACAAAGCATGGTAATGCAAGCATCTCTGGTTGTTTAAAATTTATTTTTATTAATTTCTTTTTTGAGAAGAGTCTCATCATGTAGCTCAGGCTTTGTATCTGAGTCTGGCCTTGAACTTCTAATCTTCCTGCCTCTTCCTCCCAGGTGCTTTGGTTACAGTCTTGTGCCACCATTCTTGGCTCTGATCATATTTTTAAACCCTAATGCTTTTGCAACTTTAATTAGAAAAGTACAATCTTTTGCTGTGACTCATTATATTGTCTATAAATACCTTTTTCATATTAGTCACATTGTTGCCAAATATTTTTTAAATATTTTATTTATTCATTTTCAAGCAGAGAGATACAGAGAGAGAGAAGAGAGAGAGAGAGAGAGAGAGAGAGAGAGAGAGAGAGAGAGAGAGAGAGAGAGAGAGAGAGAGAACACCAGGGCCACCACCTTATGGGTCTGGCTTATGTGGGTCCTGGGGAATTGAACCGGGGGCCTTAGGCACTGGAGGCAAGTGCCTTAACCTCTGAGCCATCTCTCCAGCCCTGTTGCCAAATTTTATAAATTTTTTCTATCTGAAGTCAATTAAATGTATTTCCATTGTTATTCAGATCTGTATGTTTACACTGTAAAATCATGTACAAAGTCATTCATTGTCTTAAAAGATGGTATTCTTAGGAAGTTTGTAAGTTTCCATATATGCATATCAATTCAATATGAAATGAATTAGAATATATATTTGAGATAAATCATTCATTGATTTTTAAAATCTCTACATAGCTTAACCAAAATGATTTGTGTTTCTTAAAATGGAATTCATTTCTGTTATGATTCAGGGCAAGTAGAAAGGTAATTAAACCATTCACATTTTTTTTCAATCTGGCCAATGCAAATTTAGTTTTTTTTTTTTTAAAAATCTGTCTTCAGTGTTGTTAAATTGCTCATTTATGTCTGAATCTAATTTAAAAGTCATGTACCCTTCATGATGAAGAGTTCATGGGGGTTTAATTGAAGAACACCATTTAAGTATACAGTGTCTTTTTGATTTAGTTCATATAAAAGCAATTTGGGTTTCAAATTTCACATAACCATTCTTGTTTTTGTTTTGTAAAAACAGATATCACTTTCTAAGAGGAATTTTGATAAGAAGTTACATTGTAATCTTTATAAATGATGTTGCAAAAATCCAAAGGCTTGGAATAGAAGACAAATGGACTTTCATATTCAGTGGTTTGGGCCCTGGAGCAAATTAAGTTGACTGATAGCTTTTTCTACAGCTTGCAGACGTGTGTCATGAGACTGACTGTCAGGTTGGCTTACACCTGCCTGTCTTTTCAAGTTTCCTGAAAATGGAGGTATGAACTTGGGTTGTTCATTCTGTACCCTCAAAATGAAAAAGGTAGGGGTAACCCAACCCATAATCGTTGTTTGAAACGAAATGGAAAATGCTTTTCATGTTATGCAGATTCAAGGGCTTTTAAAGAAAGGAGATCTAAAATTTGAAACAAGGCATGTGAGTTAAAGCTGCCTACAGCAGCTTTAAATTATGTAATTCGCACTTATGCCAGATGCTGCTAGAGGAATTCCTTGGTTTCTCATTAACATGGAGCGGTCCCCCTAGACTTCACACGTAGTGGCCACTCACAAGCACAAGCACATTCATGCAAATGCTCACCGGCAAGCCTCCAACTGCACGAGTTCCTGCAGAGGAAACAATTCACTCAAACCCTTTCTTCTTCCCCCCACAGAGTCTCAGAGTTTGTGACATGAAATGACCATAATAAACTTGTCTGACTGTTTTGTGATGTCATATCTGAGTTATTCAAGATCTGCTTAAAAATACATGACTTCGACATGGACAAAATTATGCATTTTATTTATGATAAAATAATTTTCATTTGTGATTGTTTTAGTGTGCAGAATGCTTAGCTTTATATGGCCAGAGTTCCACTGATCACTTGAAAATGTATATTTAAAATATTTTTTAAAAATTGGGGATGGGGAGGAGGGGCATTGGGGAATTGGGGATAACAACTCATTATTTGCCCACTAAATAATGTAACTCATTATAGACAATAAAAAATATTTTGAAGTATATATTATTATTTCTGATTATAAATAAGTTCCTCTGTGATTATCTTTTAGTCTGTGGACTGATCTTCCATTTCCTTTGAACTCTTTTGTTCATTATCACTTGGTAGCTTAAACATTGACTGATCTTTATGAGTGGGAAGAGTTAGGTAAGGCTTGGGTGACTGGTTTCATATCCCTTCTGCTTTTTATTTTATCTATCTATCTATCTATCTATCTATCTATCTATCTATCTATGAGAGTAAGAGGCATATAGAGAATGGGCATGCCAGGGCCTCCAGCCACTGCAAATGAACTCCAGACATATGCACCATGTTGTGCATCTGGCTTTACATGGGGACAGGGGAATGAAACTCAGGTCCTTAAGCTTTGCAGGCAAACAACTTAAGAGCCTAGCTATCTCTCCAGTCTTCCCTAGTGCTTTTATTCAGAGAGTATAAGAACTTTTCTTTCTCTTTACTGAGAGAGAGAGAGAGAGAGAGAGAGAGAGAGAGAGAGAGAGATAGAGAGATTCACTTGCTTTTCTTTGTCTTTATTCTATTATCAAGGAAACCTTTTTGTATACATTAATAGAGAAAAAATTTACCTTTGAAATAGTAAATATGCCCAATGCATAGCTTTTTATGATGGAGTGTTGTATAGTCCATAATGCTATTACAGGAGATCATGCACTCAGTTAAAAAGTTATTTTGTATTGAAAGAAAATGTAGCCATTGTGAGGGTAAGGATCTCACACAGCTTCTTTCATTATAGTCTCCCTATAGTCATATTTTTTATTATAAAAGGCATTAACTTTGACTTATTTTCAAATTTATTCACCCTTATAATATGTAAAACTTATAAGCAGACATCCAGCAAGATAATTGTTAGTTATTATTATTGTCAAAGAAGGAATGGGTGGAAAGAGAAAAAATTAAAGTTAAAAAGTGTTAAATTAGCATATATTCCATACTCAAGTTGAAGTTATAGTTACAGAAACATTTACAAAAGTAGTGATTTTTTAATAATCATAATTTTATCATCATTATGTACTAAATACCCAAACATACACTTCACTATACACAGCGAAGCTCTGTTTTAATCTCCAAAAACGCCACTGGAATGGATCGACATACTGAGTGTGCAGATATGATAATGAAAGATGCTTCGTAAAGTGCAAGTCAATTATGTATTTACATCAAAGTCAATATCTGATAGTGGAGTGAATGGTTTCTTTTACATAACCAAAACCAACAAGCAGCTCTAATCCTGATATTTGATTGCACTTATATGTACTTACCTATCTGCTGAGAGTCTATGTCTTTATAACTCATGCTTTGTCATCTTCTTTCCAAAAAGGGACATGTTTGTATATGTTAATAGTTTTAATAGGTAGTAAAATTCAGGAGACTTTATATGATAGTTCTTGAATGATAGGTTTCTTGGTGGAATTGTGTTTTTAGAAATTTTTGAACGAAAGAAAATACTTCTAATATACAAAAACAAATGATTTTTATTAATTAAAGATGTTTAGTGGGATGTAATTGAGCTTTGCTTATGTGAATTTGTCTTAAAATTTTGATTTTGAGAAAGGTAAAATGTGACTAATTTCATATATCAACAATTCAAAACATATCATTTTATTAAAATCACAATGAGAACAATTAATCCATCAAAAACAATTTAGAAAATATTTGGAAAGAAATTCCACATGAGCAAAATCTTTGGGAAGTTATTTTCTTTGATGTCAGTGCACATATGATGAACTAGGTTGTTGAATTACGTGGTACATCTTTATACTACATATTTTTCAAATGGAGAGAATATTATTGAAGTCTAGCCTAAAGAGATCATCCTATATTTAGCAAATAATTCCTTCCTAATATCTTCATAACATCATTGAAATGTACTTTTGTAAATTATAGTCTTCCTGGAACTATTAAAATAATCTACTAATTCTGATTCTAGTTACAGCTGTCACTTAATCTATTCCTGATAAATTGTCACACTGTAACTGTTCTTTTTCTCAGTTTAAAACTGCACAATGTTAGTGAAATGTTTAGACAAGTAACCTTATGAAGGAAGAAGTGTAGGTTAAAATAAATGTAACATTATATAATTTTGTGTTGTCTCTGCAAATAGTTTAAAAATAAAGGAGAATAAAATTACCCATTTGACATTTCAAAGCATTGAAATAAGTCTTCATCATACCTGTAGTTATCATGAACTCCCACGGTCTACTATGGAAAAAAATCTGTATCTAATCGTTGGAAATCATCAGAACAGTTATAGCAGCTGTATTTGCTAATTTTTCAAAGTACCCTTTACTCTCCTGAATTTTTTTTCCTGTGGGAACATAGTTTTATGAGTCTCATAATTAGTACACAGAGCTATATTACAGTATAGGTTGGGGAATGATCATAAACTGTGTAGATATTGGAGGGGGTAAATGTTAAATGTTCATATCAATGGAAAATTCCCAGTTGTTTCCTCAAATATTTGGACAATTAGCAATATGGATTAAACATTAGATTTTTGGTCTGATTTTTTTTCTTTCTTTTCTTTTCTTTTTTTTTTTTTTTTGCTTTATACAGATGGTTTCTTACCCATCCATGTAGATCACATTCAGTTTCCTTTGTGGTTATTTTGATCACAACAGGAATATTTTCACTTAATAGATTGCTACTTTATATGGAATTAACATATTAGAGATTTCTGAATATAGTATACAATATGCTTTAAGACCTTGACAGCTGCCTCTTCTTAGAGGTACATATGTGTATTAAAGGAATTCAGCCTAGCCACCTACATGTCTACCTTTAACACCTTAATACCTGCCTCTTCTTAGAGGTATACGTATGTCTTAATGCAATCCAGCCTAGCAACCTACATGACTATAGGGCCGACATACCAGCATTAGTAAGCAGCAGCCGTACTGTGTGTAGTTTGCAGTCAGAGAGGATTGCTCTCTGAGGGTCAGAGAGGGTGTGTTCAAAGGTGCCCCTCATATGGTTGCTGGTGGGAATAATTAGCAAGAACTCTATTTGCAGTTAAAGAGTTAGAGAGCTTGAAATCAGATAATTTGAATTTTCTTGTGTTATCATGCAATTGTCATTTGCTTTTTCACTTGGTTGATTATTCTGTCTAATTTTTAAAACATGAAGAAAACAAGTAGAATAGAACTATCTGGGTCACACCAAAGGTATATATTTGTTTGTAAATATATATATATATATATATATATATATATATATATATATATATATATATATATATATGTACAAACTATATATGATTTTGTCAGAGATTCCCAGGAAAAGAGAATAATTTAAGAAGTATGCAGGTCTCATCCTACTATTCCTCTTAGTTCAAAGGAACTAACACAGGAGAGTCAGCAATTTGATGGGTAAAAGCGTCCTTTCAGAAATTATCCCTCTGGTGCTCTTTCCTGGCTCCTCATACTTTCACAGGGCAGCGCATAGTACAGCACAGCCATCTCATTAAGCTCCATCGCTCCCCCTGTATTCAGTTCTTTTGCTTCACCAATCTGAGCTGGTTGTCATTTTCCATGTGTGAAAGTTAAACCGCATCAGTGGAAGAGCAATGATCCTGAAGTGGACAGCAGAAAAAGCTGAATAAAAACCCCGTTGTTATATTTTCCCAGAAAGTGAAATCATTACAAAATGAGATACGGGTAATGTTTGCATGGAATATGGGATCACATATGAACCTAACCTAAAGAGATCAAAGGGATATTTAACAAGCTCTTTTTAGGGGCCACATGACATTGCTTGCATGAGTCAGCAACACTTTCCTGAAGTTGAATTTAAAAACAAAATCACACCTTTTGACCTGTATATTGAACATTTTGAGCTTTTATTTTGACAACTTTAAATGGTATTAAAAGTAGTTAATTGATGGGTATTTTAATAATAGAAGGTTTTAGAAACAGTGTAATATGCCCAATACTAATAGAGACTGTTATCTCTTAGGAATTCAATGCATTTTATTTTAATATTTCACTTGTATAAATGATTATTTTGTTATATTTATCTAAAATGTTTTGGGAGAAAATAAGATGATATTCTCAGATTTTTAGTTTCAGGGAGGAGAAATTTTAAGTGTTTCTGTTTTACTGTATCTGGGCATATTGATTTTTATATCTCTCAACCTTACATCCTGATAATAATTTCACAAAACACAAAATGGCATTAAAGACAGAAATTTAAAATTTTCCAGTATGCTCACACTTGGTGCCATCTTGACATTAAAATATCTGACCAAATTTCCCATTTACTATGCAATAAATCCATTTTCCTCAAAGTATATTCTGAATGTAAAAATGAAAATAGACATTTATATGCCGTCTGAGCTAGAAAAAGGTGCTGATACTGTAATTAATATTGTACCATAATATCTTTTTAATCTATCATGCTGCCTTTTGCCCTTTATGTTATGTCAGAAAGGAGTATAATGAATGAGGGTGTCGGTGGCTATCAGCTTGAATTTGGTGAAAAGTGCAGCAACATGACATTTAATGTGATTAAGCCCGATATAGATTCAAGTTTATTAGCTTTCGCACAATCGACTATATAACCCATGATGATAAAAACTTCAACTATTTTTAAGATGATGATTTTAAAGCTTATTTTGAATAAAAAAGGTTATATGTAAGAGTCAACAAGATTTTCTGACTTTGCAATGCTTCATAGGAAGGTAAACAACAGTAAAACACCAGAATATCATACATTTTTTGAAGAAAAATTGGGGTTTATTATTAAATCAGAAAAGAGTTGGCATAAATCTGACTTGAAACAGCTGTTTGGGGATTAGTGTGGTGTCTTTTCAAGTTCTGAGGATACACTTTCCTGTTTTATATCAGAAGGGGGCACTAGCGATCTACTTTAAATAACAACTGAGCATTTCTTTTGTTATGTGACATTTGATAACAAATAAATATTATTTTCTTTTTAATGTTGAGCTAATTGCATGAAAAATTAAGATTATAACTATTTATTATTAAAAGTTAAATAATTAAAAGTCGGTATGCAAATATAATTTTAACGTCTCTTTTCATTTAAGGATGTTGCACAAAAACTAAGAAGTTCTGTTGTAGCTCAACTACAGTGCCAAGTCTTGTTGCTTAATATCTATGCTGTGACTATGGTGAAATCGTGTGCTAATTTTACACACACACACACACACACACACACACACACACACACACACACACACTTCAGTAAACTACATGTATTTAATATCTCTGTATTCACCAACCTGTAGTTAACATTCACAATAAAAGCACCTTACTATTTCTATAACTTGTCAAACCAGTATGAATCGTGACTTAAACTGAATTAGCGTGATCCATTATCTCATAATTTCCAGTATGATGAAGTGACTGGAACATGTGCACACTTAATGGGATGATTGCACTTTGCATATTTGCAGATTTCTATTAAGATAGACTGTAAATACAGTAGCCATCCTATGCATCGAATAACATCTCTCTATGTCTTGATGATATGCTTCAATGAAATATGACTGGATAATGTGGTATTCTAATTCCACAAAACATGTAATTGGAGAATCTCAGAGAGCTGTCCTCGGGCTAGGTAGAGAAGGCAGGCATACAAGTAGCAGATGCGAGCTGGCAGCCGCTTTGCTTACAGACAGTACACTTTTCTGAATTTAGCAAGACTCCTTTCCCCCTCCCCCAAGATCTCCTCCATGGAAGCGTTAAGATGTTGAAACATGCATTATGTTGTACATTTTTCCGTTAAGTTTTGCAGAAAATCATATGGCTAAGTAGTCCTTGTATTATAATGGAAAAAGGTGTGAGGCAAAACCCTCCAAAAATGAAATTCACTTGTCAGTTTGAATTTGACATGTTTTGTTACATAGCAAACCTGTCAGCTAAAATTTTAAGGATTTACACCTAAGTTGTGACTGAAAACAGGTAAGTGTCCTTTCAAAATAGGTATTTGAGTATATAAATGGAAATGTTGGGAACCATGTGACAGTAGAGTTATCTCTTTTTCTGGTAAAGTGAATTTTTAAAAGTTGAGATTTTTTTTTGGCACCTGAAAATCCCTGAGAATACTATGAGAGATAAAGACTAGAGAATCTGCTTCTAAATGAAATGTTACATGTTTGCATTTGAAATTGACCCAGTCAGTTAAGTTGTCAAGTCCCAATGGCTTACTTACTACCCATTAAAGATCATACCTGCAAAGATTGAACAATGCAATGCTTTGTATCTAATAGTAACAATTTGATTCATAATGAGCAAAACATTATCTCCAATAATTACCTTTTGCGGTTATTAAAGTATTTAATTCAACATAGGAAAAATGTTTTTCCAATTAGGAGATTCATTTTTTTCCCCCTTTAAAAGTCAAAATCTTGTGCCAAGTTTCTGAAGCTAGCTTTCTCAGTCTGAGTTTTTTTTTCTAAATGAAAAACAAGGCTAGAACAAGGAATATGTTTCTCTGTAGGGATCTAGAATTTATTTTTTTCCACTTCTGATTTTAAAAGGTTTTCATTGCTTTTCTCACTCTTACATCTTGAATGGGAGATGGAGGAGAGGAGCGTATGGGAAAGGATGTGAAGAAAGATGGAAAAAGAGAGGGAGGAGGAAGAAGAGGAAGAAAGAGGTAAAACAGAAATGAAGGTGGAAGGAAGGAAATTAAGGAGAGAAGACGAGGGAAGAAAGGAGACAAACATAAAGGAAAGAAAGAAGAAAGAATACAAGGAAGAAAAGAAAACTATGGGAATGACAGAAGAAAGGAGAGAGGAAAAGAAGGCACAACACCCATTCTTGGAGAGGCACATGCATTTGATGAACTGACAGTAGGAGGTTTCTGATGCTGACTTAGAGGAGTGAGATCCTGGCAGCAGCCAGAAGATAGCACATCTCAACTTTCAAAACAACACGATTGAAAGAAATTGCATGACTCAGAGGATAGTTTTGGCAACGAGCTTGTGAGAAAAGGAAGTTTTCGCTTTTGTATTGCTCTTCAAATATAAGAGAAAATTTTGTTTCTGCCAACATAGATAAAAAAGCCATCCAATTATTACAACGCCAGCTTTCTCTTTACAAATATCAAGTGTAATTAAAGCGAAAGCTTAAATATTATAGAGAAAATAAGATGGAAAACGTTGGCTGTGGGAAATTGGCTTGGTATGGGCTTTGTGGAAGGATGGCATTTACTAAATTGTACCAACTCTGCTTTACGTTTTTAGACAGAGTTTCAGGAAGCTTTGTTGATGGGCCTGTTCTTCTACATTACAAAAATCGATCATCTGCTCAGATAGTTTTCCCACCTTGGATTCTTTTTAAAGTTTTTCCTACAGTCAAACATATTTTGTATATGAATACTCATGGACTAAAAGCTCCCCGTTTTGTGTGTGTGTGTGTGTGTGTGTGTGTGTGTGTGTGTGTGTGCATTTCTGATTAGACTATTCTGTATTTTTCTAACATTTACTTAAAAGGCTGTGGCTAACTTGTCTGGTCTTTGTATTGATGTTACTATTACTTATATTTCCCTATTTAATGCTTATATAAATATTTTCTTATCTTACCTGTAAGCAAATATCACATTCTTGGCAGACAAAATGCATTACTTCTTTGAGTAAATGGAAGGCAGATCTATTTCAGTGTTTTGGCTATTTAAATAATAATTTGCATCCTTTAGCTTTCTGTAAATACTGTTTACCTGAAATACGACATTGTTAGCACTTCAGAGAATACATATATAATTTATGTATATATTATATTATTCAACAATTTTTCTTCTATTTCATTCCTGAATGTTTTCTTTACTCCAGTAATGATTAAGAAAGAAGAAATATGCAGCTACGAAGGAGGATATACAACTGATCAGGGATGGGGAGGGGGGAATTGGGGAAGTCCCTATAACAACGCATGGTTTGCCCACTAAATAATGTAACTCATTATGGACAATAAATATTAAATTTAAAAAAAAATTGCGTAAATCTACTTGTATAAGCTGAAGTGAAAAATCACCTGAGATATATTGAGTTAAGAAAAAAGATGGTAGAATTTGTAGTATGATCTTTTAACATATTAAAATATAGCAATAAGGGGATTAAGAAAAGTATTAAAATAGTTGTCTCAAAAGGAGGAAAACTGGGAGACATGCAGATCACTTAAGACATACATATCAGTTAAAATAATCATGAAGAGATGTCAGGGTCCATCTAGAACTTGCCTGTGAATGCAAAGAACTACTTCAAAAATTTCGTGAAGGTGTTTTTTTTTTTATTTAGAATCAAAAAAGTTTGTAACTACACAGTTGCATTTAGCAACAGAAATATTACTGGAATAAAGTTATGACAGTCAACCAGTGGTGACTCTAGGGGTAACTTTCAGGGGCTCTTAATAAATCAGGTTTGTACAGTAGGGCTCTGGGTAAGAAAGATAGGCTCAATCCTGCACCCTGCCCATTCCTCCCATGCACCCCCACCTGGTGCACTGGAGACTAGGCCTTGCAGGACCCAGGAAAGCACTCTATGAGTTCCACCCCCCAAACACCCCAGACAACCTGTGCATACTGGCCCTGAACAAGGAGATTATCTCTCAATTCCCAGGCTATTAGCATACCATAAGCTCACCTCTATGCCCTGATGAAAACCTGCCCATGTCCTCCCCAGAGCAAGGCAGAAAAGGCTCCTCAATACAGGCCCCAAAGGAGCTGCTGTTACTGCATTTTGGGTAATGCAAAGGATCGTCTCCAGATTGGCAAGCCCCCAAACAAAGCAAATAACATAAGAAACCAAGGCAAGATGTCTCCCAAGAGAATGACTAGTCTTATAGTGAGTGCCTCCATTGAAAACTACTGATAGACAATTCCAGATAAAGAATTCCAAAATGAAATTATGATAATCATATTCAAGTAAATTAATGAGGCCATGAACAAATGGAATGGAAGAGAAGAGAATCAACCAAAGCAATTCACTTGATGACTGAATGAAATAGAAGTGAATCAATACACAAAACTCAACAGACAATAGAACTCAAAGAGGACATGGTCAGTGTAAGAATGAATTCCAAGAGACAATGAGAAAGGCAAACAAAGAAATGAATATGGAATTCAATAAAAAGATGGAGATGTTGAAGAAAACAATAATGAAAATAAAAAAATTAAATAACTCAATTAAAAGGTTTGCAAGAAAGCCTCACCAACAGAATAGATCAGGTGGAGGACAGACTATCAGGGAATGAGGACAAGGCAGAGGAAATGACTTAGAGACTACAATCAATGAAAATTTCAACAAAGAATATGAGTGAAATATGAAATTTGGAATACCCTAAAAAGACAAAACCTTTGAATCTTGGGCATACAAGAAGTGGAAGAACTACAGGCCAAGGGCAAAGAAGATATCTTCAATAAAATTATAAAAGTAAAATTTCTGAGTCTTATGAGAGCCTCATCCAGGTACAACAGGCACACAGAACAACAAATAGAAAAGGAGCAGTGAAGAAATTACCCAATTTACATTATAGTTAAAACACTAAGCACAAAAATCAAAGAGAGATTATAAAATGCTGCAAGAAACAGTTTGTCACTTACAAATGTAAACCCATCAGAAGCTCATGAAATCTTTTCTAAAATCCATCACATTTTAGGACATAAAGGACAATTGACATAATCTCTTGCATTACATCCAATCACAATGCAATAAGTTAGAAGTCCACAGGAAAAACAACAGAAAACACAAAAACTACTGGAAATTGAACAATACACTGTTGAATAACGAATGGGTCATTGAAGAAATCAAGAAGGAAATCAGAAACTTCCTAGAATTGAATGGGAATGAAAACCCAACATTACAAAATTTATGGGGCACAATGAAGACAGTCCTAAGTGGGAAGTTTATAGCTCTAAATGCCTATGTTACAGAAATAGAGAAATCTCAAATAAATCATTTGGGGGCTGGAGAGATGGCTCAGTGGTTAAGGTACATACTTGTAAAGTCTAACAGCCCTGGTTCAATGTCCCAGAACACACATAAAGCCAGGTGTGAATAGTGGTACTTGAATCTGGGGTCTGTTTACAGCAGCTAGAGGCCCTGGTGTGCCTACTCATTTCTCTCTCTCTCCCCCCTCTCTCTCCAGTCTCTGTCTGCTTGCAAATAAATAAATAAAAATGTTTTAGAAAAGAAATTAATGATCCATCTGAGGGCATTGGAAAAATAAGAATAATCTAGCCAAATGTGTTGTTCATCACTGGATGAATGCATATCAAAGTTGTGGTACATCTACACTATGGAATTCTATCCAGCTGGAAGGAAAAATGACATGATAAAATTTAAAAAGTGGATGGACTTGGAGCAGATCATTCTTAGCGACCTCACACAAGGGCAGAGAGCCAAGCACCACATATTCTCCCTCATATGTGGTTCCTAACCACGGTAAGCCTGAATATTAAGAAAACCCATCAGTGAACTGAGAGACTGTAAAATGGGATGGAAAGAATTGGTGGGGGGAGGAATGGGAGGGTGGAGAGACTCATACAATACATTAAACTAATAATGAATTGACACCATAAAATCCTTTCATATAGGCAGCTCCTGAGGAAGCTGTGGGCACCACCTAGTAAGAGGTGTGCTAAATAGAATAGGAGGAAGCCTAACCTCAAGAATAAATGCTCAGGCCTGTATCTCCCTGTCCCAGTTATTGGTTCCTTCCCACACTGACCTGTTGATTAAGAAGACCCATGAGGTCCCCAAAACAAAATAGACTTCTGTCAAAGCTTTTGAGTACCTGCCCCAGGGCTAAGGTAAGACCTTATTGCTGACGAAATCACAGAGTGTCATCAAACAACACTAAGAGATCCTGATAGATCCAAAATGGTAACCAGCTCCCAGATGGTGGCATGTGTAGCACTGGAAGGTGTTACATGAGCTGCTGGGGGAAACTGGTCAATGATATTTGCAGAAAGCAGAGACCACTGATATACAATATAGACGGTTGCCACGAGAATGCTGAACACACTGCCATATGGAAGAGATCAGCAAGTCAAGAAGTGCTCATTTGTGCAACAGTGGAGCTAAACCGAGGAGGGTAAAGTACCATACACCTCAATGAAGTAGGAATGCAGAGATGATTCAGCATATGGAAGTCAATTACATAAGTAGACTTAAGGACAGAAATCACACTATCATTTCAATAAACACAGAAAAGTCTTTCAACAAAATTCAACATCCCCTCATAATTGAAACACTAGAGAGCCTAGGGATGGAGGGATCATATCTTAAGATAGTAAAATTATATACAACAAATCTAAAGGACATGTCTAAACTAAATGAAAATAAACTTGAAGCCTTCTCATTAACTTCTGGAATGAGGCATGGCTGTCTACTCTCCCCACAGTTATTTAATATAGTACTTGAAATTTTAGCTCAAGCAATTAGAGAAATAAGTAAAAGGGATACGAATTAGAAAGGAAGAAGTCAAACTAGTCTTATTTTCATGTGATGTTATTCTATACATACGAGATCCTAAAGACTCTAGAGTGATAACCACTTTTCCCAAAGTGGAAGAATATAAAATTAACACACAAAATGAGTGGTCTTCATATATGTCAGTGACAAACTGAAAAAGACATATGGAAACAGTTCCATTTACAGTAGCCATCAGAACAGAAAATTAGAGGCTTCCAAGAGCTCAACACTACAGGAAACCTATAGCACATTCTATAAGACACAGGCAAAATTGTAGAAAAGGGGGCAGGAAAACCCAAGAGCCCCTGGGTGGGAAGGTATACTCGGAGGCACGTCTCCCTGCCCCACAGAAACTTAATGGTGTATTCATTCTCCCACAGTGAATTCTGATAACTCCGTTGTAGAATGCTTCAGTGGAATTGGGGTGAAGAGAGTAGACATGAGAGTATAATTTAATGGGAATATGACAAGATTGCAATATGTTCCTATATTAAAATTCTCAATAAAAATTTACACACTAAACAAAGAGAAAAACGAATCTTTTAAAAGTACCCAAGAGTGGATTGGCTAAATGGAAACTGTTCTTGCTGTGGAGAAATGAGGATGTAAATTTGGATCTTTCATATCCATGAAAAATCTGGGCACAGTTGTATACACATGAAATCTCAGCGACGGGGAGGTGGAGACTGGAAAATTCCTAGGGCTTGCTGACTACTAGTGTCTGGCCTGCATATACACTCACACACACACACACACACACATGGACGAACATGCATGCCTACCACGCACATATACATCAAAAAAATACCCCATAGTTAGGGACTTCATGGATTTTCTCTTTGCTTTAAATTTAAAGAATATTTTATAATTCAATATGATTTAATTTAGGGAACAATTTATAATTCGATTTACTATTTGAAATATTTGTGTTCTGATAACCAGGACTCACATCATCCCAGGAAGTCCATTCTGATTGTTTATGAGCATGATCTCACTCTATCCCTGGCTGACTTGAAAATCACTCTGCAGCCCAGTCTGGCCTCAGTCTTCTGAGTGCTGGGATTACAGGCGTGAGCCATCACAACAGGGTCCTTAAATTTATATTAGAAAAAAAAAACTTCAAATGCTACACTTATAATTACTAGAAAATTCAACAGATCCTCCCACAAACCACTTCATAAACCCAATTAATAGCCTGTTGTCACCCCTCTCCCCATAGTGCTAGGGTTGGAAACCAGTGTGAACCATGTAGGCACACACCGTATATCTGAGAAAAAGAACCTCTATCTACAGAGCCACTCACCTCTCCACCAACCCCAAGGATGCTTGGCTTCACGTCACATGTAGAAAGGATGACGCCTCATCCCAAGGGTGAATTCACCACAAAGGTCACAAGAAAATGTTACCAGGGTTTTGGTTCCACATAAAGATCTTTATAAAAGTCTAGACCTAAAGGTGAACACATCATCTGCATGTTATATGAATGGGCCTGGACTCCCCCTTCCTAGAGACCTATTTCTCAGGGGCTCCTGATGGGGTACATCCCAAGCCCTTCCGGGGGTCTTGGCCGGGACAGTCCATTTTGGATGGGAGCAAGCAAAAGCTTTCTTCCACTTCCCTTTGTGTCCTGTCTCCCAGAGCTCATGGACTAGCTTATGTCCCCAGAGACACAGAAAACCCTGGATTTCTTAACAGACCAGAGTTTGGGTGGCTCAGAAATTTCCCACACTATTCTTTTGTTATCACCTTGGTTATGCTCATAAGAGCCTCATGAGGTTTGGCTAGGTCTCTGGTTACAGTATACGGACATCATCACCCTATTCCTCTTGCACTAATAATGTCAAGTTGCGTGATCATCAGTGCTGACAACATACAATTCTAATGGCTGATTACATCCCAAATATTCATAGAAAAGGAAGCATTTTTGATGGTGAAATTTTCCATACTGTAATACATGGTTGGTAAAATTATTGACTTGATCCATCTGTGTGCCCAGCATGTGGGAGCAAACTGTGCTTAGGAATCTTATTGGCAGTGTCTTTGGAGATGAAGGTGCCCACATGTCTTTGCTCTTAGGAGTCCAATCAATTGTCCCAGTAATATTGTAAGTGAGATAGATTAAATGCAGTGAGCTACTGTTGAAAGATTATTATGTGTGCTTCTGTGAATCTATTTTCTGAACACATTTATTTATAAACTATACATTTTTGCTTCATAAATACTATGCATTCCCAAACAACTTCCAACATTTTTAGACAAGAGGTTCTAAAGATTGTCATAGGAAAGCAAATCTAGAGAGTACATGCAAATGTCCATGAAAATGTGAACAAGACAACTAAATTAGATTTCACCACTGCTTTTTATTTAGTTCTACCTGAGGCTCCATGATCAGGAACAGAGCATATAGATCATATGCTCCAAATCAATGCAGTGTTCCTCACTTGTATGGTGGTCATTCTGTGGAGAGGGGAAGTGGGCCTTGGCATCATTAATCCACACACAATGCTGTGTTATATGAAAATTGATTAAGCTGGTGGTGAAAAGTTCCCAAACCTATTCTTTATTGGGAAGACTTGAAATAAAGTTGGGGATGGGAAGGAATAAGACTAAAGTTTTTCAAATTAACATGGAAAAACCTTACTTGGCTGAAAAAGGATAAAAATTTGCAGGTTCCATCAAATTGGAAGCCCATAAGGTTAATAAAATATTTCATCTTCACTACTTTAATGGAAATTAAAGCAAAGATGATATACCACCTTGAACTTTCAGAATGGCAATATAGGAAAAGTCTGGCAATTTTAGGCACAGGCTGGAATATAAGGCTATTGCCTAATTACTTTGGACAGCAATTCAGTACCATTAGGACATTTTTGTTAATGCACATGCAGGAGAAGTTAGCAATTTTGCTTCTGGGCATGTATCATAAGCTTTACTACTGGTATGGTAGATAGTACTCACATATTGTCACATTTTAATTTATAACCAAATTAGAGTTCAATAAAGCAAAAATTCAGTTCTTCTGCCACACTGGACATATTGAACATGCTCTTCAGTTATGACATAGGACATTTGTTAGAGATTCAATTAGGGCTTTTTATATTATCTTTTGCATTTTTATGTTTCACTTTTTCAAATAGTAGCATTGAGATTTATTAGTTGATATGTATAAATTGCATTCTAAGGACTAAAATTGTACCTATTAATGCCACAATAAAATTACTATTAACAAAATGTAATAAGGCAACTACTATAGAATACCTACAGTATATAGTTTCTCCCTGATTTGTGGTAATATGGCTTATAATTTTCAACTACTATATTAGGGAAGCACACATGCATGCTTTTTCTCTATTGGTATAGTACTCAGTAAAAGGCAAGAGCTATTCAGTACTTTTATGAAATAAGTTTTGCATTAGATAATTTTGTTTAACTATAGACTAATGTAAATGGTTTGAATATAAGTAACAGACTGGGTACACTATAATTTTCAGAGGATAGGTATACCAAATACAGTTTTGACTTGTAATAGTTTCAAATCACAGTGGTTTTATTTAGATATAACCCAGTTATGAGTCAATGAGAATCCATATTTGGTAATATAAATTCTTATATATACATATATAAATTATTATATATATTATATATATAAATTATTATACATATGTATATATAAGAATATAAATTATATATATTTATGTTAGATTTATATTATATTTAAGAATATAAATTATATATATATATTCATGTATACACTGATGTACCTTGAGATAGTGTAATACAGATGTTTGTATATTTTGTTTAGGCTAATATTAAAATATGTTTATATTCCTTAATGCTGCAGTGCTTGGCATCTGGAAGTGACACCAAAGTGTGGGGGATGATGGGGCATATGAATAGCAAAGTGGACAAACACCAACCATAGTTCTTCTGCATTGTTTTTTCATATACAGTAAACATATTCCTTAAAAAGAGATTAGTTGACCAAAGTATAGGTAATTTAGTCTATATTTTGTGATATCTATATATATATATATATTTTGTTTTATGCCCATTTCACTCCTACTGTCTTAAAAAGTCTTGGAGAAATTTCAGTAATTTATTGATCATTATTTATTCATGACTTCCAATATTAGGTAACCATAAAATGCATTTTGAATCAATGATACTGAAATACACCTTATTTTTCATTCCTCTTACTATTTTAAGACTCACAACCAATGTTTCTTCCTGTGGTTAATATATTCAGATCTATGATCCTTACATTATGTCATATAAAAAATCTCAAAGTCAATAAATAGGTAATTATATATTATATTATTTTTTATATTAGAAAATTTCTAGAAGGAAACAGAGAAGAAATTCATTGTGATCTGACATTATCTAAATTTTTCCCAGAAGAAAACAAGAAATATTATTAAGGCAAGGCTTGATAAATTGTATTTCACCAAATAAAATGGATCATGCTCTTCAAAAGTCACCATTAGTAAAAGAAAAAAGAAAACCATTAAAAATATGTAGAATATGGAAATCAGACAAAGTACATATCTAGTATATATAAAGAGCTCTTTTTAAATCAATAACACTTTGTAAAAGGAGACATACAAATATGTGACAAACACAAAATAACTAACATTACTAATCATCCAAGGACCCTCAATGAGATATTCTCACGAGTCACTAGTACATGGGGAGATAAGGTAATATACATGCAATACATTCATTTTTAACAAGAGAAAAAAATCTGCAAAGAAACATCAAAGAAGCGGGAAGGAGCTGCGTTATTCAGAGTGGACCAGCTCCAGACGCCATCATGATATGGGTCCTATTTTTGGAGTATTCATATACAAACCCTAAACATGAGTTCCTGTCTATTTTACTTAAAGAATTAAATAAAGCATGGCTAAGAAGAATAATTATTAAATCATCGTATTTATTAATAAGTCAGGAGAGGGAAGGGAGAGTAGACCAAGGAAGGGAGAACAGGACCAGCCATGTCGTCTAAGGGCCCCAGTAAAAATTAATGAGCATAGGGCTGGAGAGATGGCTCAGTGGTTAAGTCACTTGTCTCCAGTGCCTAAGGCCCTGGGTTCAATTCCACAGGACCCACATAAGCCAGACACACAATGTGGTGGCCCTGGCGCTCTCTCTCTCTCTCTCTCTCTCTCTCTCTCTCTCTCTCTCTCTCTCTCTCTCTCTCTCTTTCTCTCTCTCTCTGCTTGAAAATGAATAAATAAAATATTTTTAAAAATTTATGAGCCTAGGGGAAAAGAAAAATATGCTTTCCTACCTTTTCTTCCCTGGCAGCAGCTAAACTGGACTTAAAGAAAAACAAAATATCCTTTCCTAACTTTCCCACCCTAGCAGCCACAGGATGAGAAGGATAACAAAAACCTTACCCGTGGTGAAAACCTAAGTTGCTGAGAGGGATCCTAAGCCTTGGGAGCAGCCAGGCTTTTTATTTTGGGTCCTGAGCTGAATGGAAAAGGAAGTCAGCACCTGGGCACAGCATCCAGAAGGGGCTGGGCTTGATGTGCACCTGAGTAACTCCAGCTCTGTGGCAGCTGCTCCAGAAAGCAGGGCTCCACGGGGCAGACAGGAATTAAGATTAATATCTCCTATGGGCCTTCCTGTCTGCCTGCCTCTTCATAATGCTACCTGTCTCGCTTTCCCAGTTGCCCTGCCAGCAGCCTTGAGAGCCTTGAAGCTAGAGGGCAAGGCTTCTCTCCACTCACACCAGCCTTGAAAAATCACAAGGACCTGAAAGAGAGGACTGGGGCGTCAGCTGAGATCCAGGGAGCCTTCCACAATTTCACATTAACCATACCAGGAGCGCTGGAGATTACAGGAAGCTGAAGGCAGCCATTCACTCCTCCCCCACCCAACAGTGGGATCAGCTGATCTGACCCCCCCAAACTAACCAGCTGAGAGAAGCTGACCATGCAACAAGAAGGGAACTGTTGTCAAAGCTTAGCACAGGTGACATAGAAACTCACCTCAAAAGGTAACAGGGCTGATCTCCAAATCTGGTTATATAAATTGGAACTGAAAATGTTAATGACATCTCCCATAGCAGGACAGTTGCTAAAGAAACATCACAGGGAGAGAAAGAATTCAAAGCCCAAGCAAGGAACCAATAACATTGAAGATTTGATGTATACTTAGTATGCTTTACTTTTTATCCCTTGCATACTATAGTTAACATTTTTCATTTTTGATATTTTTTAATCTTTTAGTACCTTTTTAAAAACTCTCATGCATATAGATTCCTTGATGGCTTTGTGTGTGTTTATATATTGCTCAGTTGGATTTTAGGTTTATTCTGAATTATTCTTCACCCAGTCTACTATTGTTAATTCTCCACTACTCTTCTCATGCAAAACTCATGTACTTTTTCTTTCACATTCTCTATTCCTTAGCTCTACTCGTGTCCCTAACTACAACCTTACATAGCTGTCACAACTTCTAAAATCTCTGAAACTTAACATTTTCCCAACTTTCCTCTATCAGGTAATTTTATCACCTCCACATTTTTCTCTTTTTTAAATTTATTTATTCATTTTCAAGGAGAGATGAGAGAGAGAGAGAGAGAGAGAGAGAGAGAGAGAGAGAGAGAGAGAGAGAGAGAGAGAGATCGTACCAGGGCCACCACTTCGTGGGTCTGGCTTATGTGGGACCTGGGGAATTGAACCCGGGGCCTTAGGCACTGGAGGCAAGTGCCTTAACTGCTGAGCCATCTCTCCAGCCCCACCTCCACATTTTTCAACGTTAACACTAGTCCCCATCCTAACTGTTGTGTAGCAGAGTACTGTGCATTTAAGAGAGAAAGGAAGCTCAGGTATTCAGAAAGTCAAATCTGGGAGACCTAAAATTTAAAGGTCAGGAAGCCACTCCCTACCTGCCTGGAGGTGGGGAGGTCAATGAAAGAAGTTCCTGAGACTTAGAAAGTCAACAAGCCAGGGAAAGGGTTGCAAGAACCTGCCCTCAAGCTGTGTAAAGGGGACATAACTGCCTGGGGAAGAGAGACTTAGGTGGAGCTGCGTGAAAGTGGTGCAATGTGCTCAAGGCTCTCCAGTGGAGATGCCTGCCCTTGATGAAGGGTGTTCCAGAGATGCAGCTTCCATGAGTGATCACCCATGCTGAGGTGGGCTTTCTGTCCATGCGGCTGCCTTTGAGGTGAGGCAGCTATGGGGAGGTCATCATCCTGGATGGGATGAGACTTTTATTGTTGTGGATGTGTTTGAGTCATCCATTGCTCCTGTAGACGACTTCACCCTGCTCTGTAAGCAACCCAAAAAAACTCATTGGTTCACCAAACTGGTTTTGGTGCAATTTTTCTTTGGTATGTTGTCTGTGCCCTATTTGGGGAGAAGATACGTGCTCACATAACCCCAGGGAAAAGTTTATCCCATGGCACAAGCCCACCCACATCCCTCCCAATTCTAAGTAATGAAAATCCCAACAAAACCCACACCAGGCTTGCTCATTTATACACCCACAGTAACTGAAGCCGAAAGGACAATGGTTAATTTATTACTATGACACCTGCATAGCAAGCACGTCCTCCACCTATGGTCACTCCTGCTCTTAGCATTCATAGAGGGCAGACCAGGAACCTTGAGCTTCTAAACTGAGGACATAACTTCTGAACTACATGCCTAAGAATACAGCCGATAAAACAAACAGAAAATCAAGCAATGAAATAGCACAAGATGAAAAAAATTCCAGTGCAATAATATATGAAACATGCAAATTCAACTCAATGTAAATTGTCCAAAAATAATTAATGCCACAAAGTAGCCTCCAGTGAGATGAATTACATAAAATTCCAGAAAGATAATTCAAAAGGAAAATCATAAATATGTTCAAAGAAATCAAAGGGTCAATTAAGAAAAGAAACTTGAAGGAATCCAGAGAATGCAAAAAAAAAGAACTGAAAAACATAAAAAGGTTGCAACAAGATAAAATATACTGAAGAAAAACAACCTGAAACACTGATAATAAAAAACACAATAAATCAACTTAATAAAGTTTTTGGAAAGCCTCATCAATGGAAAGGAACAATGAGAGAGCAAAATATCTGAGCTTGAAGACAAAATAAAGAAGTTGGTACATTCCAACAAAGAAAAAGATGAATTAATAAGGTATGAGTGTGACTTTCAAAATATTTGAGAAACTATAAAGAGGTCAAATCTAAGAATTTCGGGAATAGAAAAAGGAGAAATTTTTCAGTCCAAAAGCATAATATTTTTTTTAACAAAATCATTGAAGAAAACTTACCAAAATTAGGGGAAGAGATGCCAATAAAGATACAGGAGGCATTTAGAATACCAAATAGACACGAACATAAAGTAACCTCCCAACATCATGCTATACATACAGATGAGAGAAAACTTTGAAAACAGCAAGAGAGAAGCTCAGAGTGACTTATAAAGATGGGCCTGAAGCAGAAGTCTCATGGCCTCTGGAAGCTACGGGTCCATTTCTTTAAGCAAACAAAGATTTGAACACTCCAGAAATGATAACAGTCTCAGAAGCATAGTAAAAGCCAAAGTTATAGATGTTATTGCAAAAATCCCCATCAAGGTGGGAGGGGGCCCAGAGCTAAGATTCCATCTGGGTGGACTCTGGGACTAGGTTTTAAAGGATTTGGTCTCCTTCCTCCCTATCCTTTCATGGTAATAAGAGATTGGGGTTTGGCTCACCCCATTGGCTCTTCCCAAATGTATAAAACTGTTTCTCCTTTTCAGGCCTATTAGAATTATGGTAGACTTCTCAACAGAAACAATAAAAGCGTGGAAAGATTGGAATGATACATTTAAAATTCTAAAGGACAGTGTCTGCCAACCCAGACTACTAGACCCAGCAAAGTTATCTGTCATGATCAAGGGAGAATGAAAAATGTTCCATGATAATAACATGTACGGGCATTCATAACTACTATGCCAGCTCTACAGAAAATACTGGAAAGATTCCTTCAAAGTGAAGAGAAGCAAAAGCACACACATGAGAACAACAGGAAGGTGAATCATGTTTGAACAGTAGTTAATGCAATAGAGAAACACCAAGTACTACAAAATCAGTAAGGATTTAATTCACACCTTTCAATGACAACTCAGAATATAAATGGTTTCAATGAAAGACACACAGAGTGAATTAAAAGGCAGAATCACCTCTTCATAAAAGACAAAGGCTACGTTAAGGGTAAATGTTGAAAAATGATACTTCAAGAAAGCAGGTTTAGGAAAAAAGCAGGTGTCATTGTTCTGATATCTGATAGGATAGATTTCAAAGTAATGTTAAACAGAAAAAAACATTGATTAAAGAACAATGCAACAAGAAGAGCACATTGCCATTATAAACTTATGAACATCAAGCATAGGTGAACCCAATTTCATTAAACAAATACCACTAGATGTAAAGTCACAAATTAACCTGAGCACGAGTAGTGGGTGACTTCAGTGTCTCACTCTCACCAGTTGACATGTCATCTTAGCAAATAAATAAATTAAAGAAAGAAAGAAAGAAACATCAAGATAAAATGACACGATAAAATAAATTGACATCATAAAACTAACAAACATTTACAATACATTCAATCCAAATACCGCAGAATACATAGTTGTTTCAGACACACAGAGACATAATTTGAGCATACATGGGACTTTCTCTAAAATAGATCACATATTAGAACACAAAGTGCATCTTAACAAAATAGGAAAACTTTAATAATTTCTGGTATTCTACCTGATAATAATGGAATGAAACTACTAATGAACATCAAGAGTGATTATAAAACTTACACCAATTCATTAAGTAACACATTATTTAATGATGAATGGGATCATTGAGGGAAATTTAAAAATTCATAGAATCAAATGATAATGAAACCATAGCATACCAAAACCTATAGGATACAATGAGGGCAATCCTAAGAGAGAAGCTCTAATGACTCATATTAAGAAATTAGAGTGCCAACTTATACAAACACTATGGGAATCAATGTGGACACTACTACTGAAAAAGATGAAAATAGATCTAATAACTGACCCAGCTATTCCTCTCCAGAGACATGTGCTCAACTATATTTATTGCTGTTTAATTCACCCTATTGCTGAAGACACCAGAGACTTGAGCTTTTCTTATATAATCAACCACCAAGAGGGCTGCTCACTCTGAGGAAAGGTCTTTTTTCCTTCATCCTCTAAACACCCTGCCCAGGAGATGTGTATCTCTCACGTTAATTGCTTATCTGACGGAGTTGACAATAGAATTTAACCATCACAGGAGCGATTGGACAATACTTCATTAACTCACGTTTACAAGTGCCAACCTTGAATATGGCCTTGGTTAAAACTATATCCATTGATCCACACCAAAGATGGATCTTAACTAAACAAAAGATGCAGTAGACACAGGATGGTACTGGAAAAAGCAACTAAAAAGAATTGCTACACATGCACTGCATACATGCTACCACTACGAACTCAGATATAGATTCAATATATAGATTACACCAAAGGAACTTTTGCCACAAATTCTTTTTAAAGTATTATTTGTGTGTGTGTGTGAGAAAGAGAGAGAGAGAGAGAGAGAGAGAGAGAGAGAGAGAGAGAGAGAGAGAGA
The DNA here is from genome assembly GCA_004024765.1 of Zapus hudsonius. Lineage (NCBI taxonomy): Eukaryota > Metazoa > Chordata > Mammalia > Rodentia > Dipodidae > Zapus > Zapus hudsonius. Next base: position 27,912 of record PVHP010019949.1, read on the forward strand.
GAGAGAGAGAGAGAGAGAAAGTATAGGTGCACCAGGGCCTCCTGTCACTGCAAACAAACTCCAGAGGAATGCATTACTTTGTGCATCTGTCTTTCTGGTCTTCCTGGCCCAAGTGTGTTGTTACTGAGAGAATGTGAAAATTATTTTGCTTTCCCATGAGAGATACTTTTTATTGGAAAATCATAAATATCTCAAATTGTGTTGTCCCTTTTTTGGAAAGTTTAAAATGGAGTGATTAGTGTATTTTTAAAATCCATTGACTCATTCAACACATGTAGTTTGAGTATATTTTATGTGCAAGAGGAGAAAAATCTTTTGCTTTGTGGAGCTAATTTTCTAAAGAGAGGAATCTGGACCAAGTAAGCAGACCAATAATGTGTGTGAAAGAAATAACTTCTGTACACCAACAGGTAGGGGTGAAGGAAAAGTAGAATTGCTCCCCAAATATGTCATAATTAGAGGAGCGAGCCATTTTTTTCTGATGTTGGAAACTGAGGGTATACCCCTCCCTGAGGAGCTAATGATGCTGGGGGCAAGGAGTCAGTCTTTTCAGTGACGTAGTCACTAGCAAGTGTCAGAATGAAGAGGTACAGCAGAAGATCAGAGGGAATTGGAGAGAATGTCTACTCAAAATACAGCATATACATACTGAGAATGTACAGAAAAACAAATAAAAATGGAAAAACTGCAATGTATGAACACTATTCTCATGTGGATTAAAAGTTATTATGACATCTCCCATTATGTCTATCACAAAATTCACCTTTGTTCTGAAAAAAAATGTGACTCAGATTACAAAAGTTAAGTGCAAGTGAGCTTGCATGGGTGTAAAAATGGCTGAGAATACAATCACTCTTTCAACATTAATTATGCAGCATGCTTTGAGAAGCTGCAATTAAGAATTGAAAGTTGCCTTTTTTTCTCCTAGATTCAACATCATGAAGCAACAATTTAACACAATGAATGCATCTCTGTAAGAAATTCTGGAACACAAAACAATGATTTTCTACGGGAAAATGAGTCTGGGCAATGGGCCTTTCCTATTTGCCTTTTTCTGGGTTTTTGTTTATTTGGGGGGGGGCATGGGAGATTGAGGGACCACCAAATACAGAGTGGTACAATAATAGAAATATTTACAATAAAGAAATTTCAAAGACAACTTTGAAAGTTCAAAAACAGGGAGATAAAGCATTTGCCCTGCAAGCTTGAGAAACTGAATTTAGATCACCAGAGACCACAGAAAGCCCAAAGCGCTGGTGAGCTATAGTAATCCCAGCAAGCCCGTGGCAAGAGAAGAAGGAGACAGGAAAATTTTCCTGGTGAATGGAGTGGTGAAAAAACACCCTGTTTCTAGCAAGGTAGAAGGCAATAACCAACACCAGGAAGTTATCCTCTGAATACCACACACACCATGACATGTGGGAACCCACACTCACACACATGATCATGAACACACACAAATATCAAAAAATTGAATGTACATAATGTATATTATAGTATTTAAAACAAGACAACCAAAAATAATGATTTTCCAAGACAATTTCCAAAAACTCATTTTGTTTTTAATATAGCAAATTATAAATAAAGAGCTACTAACAATAGAATCTAGCCAATTCAGAAATGTGTATCTAAGTTAACCTATACTGATCTCACTCTCTGATAGAGATTCAGTTTGTATTTTTCAGAAGGCAGAGAGAGAGCTATGGATCCTCCAACCCTACCAACAAACCACAGGCCAATAGCTGACATCTGGGCAGGACATGAGCTGCACCAGATCTTTCATGAAGGAGCCATATAGAACCCAGCAGAGAGTGGTGGGATAAGCAAGAGACCTATAACCACAGCCAATCAGTCAACACAGTTTTAGCCAGACAGACATCAACGTTTCCAACACAACCGAAAGCAGAAGTCCAGAGACCCCCTAAGACCTCAACAATAAAGCAGCCTTAATACTCACCCACCATGACTCAGGGAACTGAGTGGAAGAGAGGGTGGAAAGATTGTAAGAGCCATGGTGGAGGAGAATATCCAGAGACATGGCCCCCCTCAGTAACAACATACAAAGGAGGGTGGAACTGGGTTGACTCCTAAACTATCTATAATCCCCTACCACATGGACTGATCCAGACTGATCAGGAAGGGGGATACCCAGCTGATTGGGGACAGGGAGAAGGGACATTGGGGAAATGGGGATATAAACTCATTTTTTGCTCATTCAATGTATCTAATTATGGATAATAAAAAAGTTATAAATAAAGTGTTTATTGCTCCTTTGGTAGGTTTCATCAATGCAAACACATGCACAGTTTAGTGTCATCTTAGTACTATTACATTTTAAAAGTAATCCTAACCATCTTTCTTCATCAATTTTAAATAACTTCTTGAGCACTTACTATGGTATCATTACAGAATTCATATTAGTGTTCAGGCACTTGTGAATATTTGATTCTACTGAAATAAAGTCATAGGAAATTATCTTCTAAAAGTAAGTCCATGTTGAACATACTAAAATAATTGGGAAAGGGTGGGATACTTTTTCTCATTATTATTTATCTATTGTTCCTATTTCCTGTCTTTCTAATGAAATGACACAATCCCTAAAAGTAATAAAAATAATATTGACTCGAGTCACTTATGATTTTGACAGGCTTTATGAGGGAGGATAGAATATTAATAACTGGATAAAGATATGGGGAAGTGGTTGGTAGTACTTATCAAATATTTTATGACTAGTGCCTGTTCTACTGATGCACATTGAAATGTATTCTTCTTTGTGGCTATTGTCAAAAATATTATTATAAATATTTGCATGCAGACTTTGGTCTGGATGTATGCTTTCTTTCCTTCATAATAGATAAGAACAATACTGCAGGTACACAGAGAGTCTCTTCACATGTAAAAGAAACTTCAAAATTTCCCCAAATGTGCTATTCAATTTTGTACCACTCCAGGCTGCACAGAGTCTTTGTTACTCTACAATACTACATGGATTGAACACATGGCCAGTCCTTTCAGCCTGGCCAGCCAGTAAAATTTCTGTATGACACCTTATTATTCTTACAGCATTTTTACTTTTGGCTTCCTGATTTTGGATTTATGGTTTTATATTTAAATTAATTCATTTTTAATATAAATTTATTGTCCATAATGAGTTACATTATTTAGTGGGCAAACCATGAGTTGTTATCCCAAATTCCCCAATTCCCCCCCTCCCCCTCCCTGATCAGTTGGATATCCTCCTCCATGGGCTGTCTGTATTAGTCCTTGTGGCAAGGGATCCTGGATATCCTAGTACTCAGCCTGGTCTTCCTGGCCCAAGTGTGTT